>PVIA01007186.1:0-86901 GCA_004024845.1 Tonatia bakeri | reverse complement strand
ATTGTGGAGCTACCACCAGTAGGTTAATTGCTCACTATGACAGTCTTCATTGCTATTGGCATCACTCTTGGCTTGAACTTCCTTGCTTTGCTCCAAGTAAAGTCAGTTCTCATAGGGAAAGCTTTGAATTTCTGTTATTATTGCCTACCTTTCCCCATGGCAGGAATACTGTACCATTACTCCTGGGGGCAGGGACTACGACCTGCTTCTCTCCAAGTGACAACTGTGCTCTGTAAGGAGGTCAGTGGGTGGGAGTGGTAGCCTTTTGGCCTTGGCTTGCCTCTTTCTGCATGAAATGTCCACCCTATGTGTGAGCTGGTACAAAGCTGGATAAGATCTCAGTGTTCTCTTTGTTCAGTACCTGGACTACAGCTGGTCACATATGAGTGTGGGGTTGGTGCAAGAAGGAAGCCCCAGGCCTTTCAGCTGCATATGCTGGGAAAGTGCTTCTGCAACCCAGACCTATGGGGAATGAGAAATGCTGGTGTCTTGTCTATTTCAGGGGAGGGAAATCCCCTTCATCTTGGCTGCATTATCATAGTGGAGTTTTTAATAACACAGAGCCAGGGGCAGGAGGAGGGGTATGGAAGCACTTCATTGCTCAAAGGCTACAGATTCTTACCTTTTCATAAATATTTACTAAATTTTCTTGAATAAATGTTTCTATATTTGTGATATTTTCCTAGAACAATTTCTAGAAATTTTAAATGGTTCTTTTGCACATACACATATATATACACATATGTGTATGTATATATAAATATCTATACATATGTAGTCAGTTATGGTTGTTTCTCTCAGAGACAGACTATAGAACTTCTCACACCACCTTTGAGGAAGCCTTGCTAAGTTCATTTTTATATCATTCCCATTTATTTTATAATCTTATTTTTTCTCTTTTACACAGTTTTAGGATTCTTTTTTTGAATTGGAGAACAGCATGTGTCTACATTGTCCTTACCTTATGACGCAAGCACTTGTGGAGTATTTATAGAGAGCTGTGTAAATAGGGCCTCCCAGGATTGTATTTGTCACAGAGAATGAGGGATTCCCTCGAGGAAGACTCCTGGATGGAGAATTAAACTGTGCTTTGATAATGGTGCAGGTAGAGGATGACTCACACTCAGATTTGAGAGCGTAAAACAAAGTTGGGGTAAAAGGGGCTTCTCTGTGGTTATAAGAGGGTGGAATGGTGTTTTTATCAGTTCAGAAAGACACTGCAGGCAAAGGACTTTCTGGGTGGTATGTGGGCAGGAGGCAGGAACGTACTGCTTAGGAATGACAGGGCACCACTTCTGTCCCTTCCTCTGGATGCAGATACAGACTTACCAGCATAGAATTCAGTTTAAGAGTTGATAGCTCCTGCTGTTGGGAAGCATTCCCTTAAGTGGAAGGTCAAGATTATTAGTCATTTGTGTTTTCTTAGATTAAAACATCTGTGATTTAGTACATTGTTAAACTTTCGTACCTGGTAAAACATGTTTCATGTGCACGCTGCTGCTTTGCAGCTGTGCCCTGGTTGGTATTGCCTGTGAAAAACTGCATATATGAAACCCTAGGACCCTAGGAGATGGACCTTCTATAGGGTGAGCCTTCCCATCAGAGTTCCCACATATTTATGGTATCTGTGTTGAATGAAAAGGGAAAACTGGTGCTTTTTTGGGTTGTCTTTATTCTGGCCATTACCACTCTGTGAGGCTGTGGAATCCATGCTTTCTTCCTGGTACAATGAAATTAAGGCATCATCAGCATATGAGACATTAATAGCAGAGGTGGCTTTGGCATCTTGAGGACTTTAGTATTCACTTGTCTCCCTTATGGGAGCAAGTGTTTTCTTGAAACCTCTGAGGGCAGAAGTGAGGCACTCATGTGGCTTTGCATAGCCCTTTCCAAATAAAAAACAGTAATGATATACAGTAATAGATTTTTAAAAATTATGTTCACAGAAAAGTTGAGAGGAAGGCACAGAGGTTTCCCATATATCTCCTGACCCCACATATGTGTAGTCTCCCCTGTTATATTTGTTATATAACCAGTGTGGTATGTTTGTTATAGCTGATGAATCTACGCTGACACGTCATAATCACCCAAGTCCACAGTTTACCTAGGGTTCACTCTCGGTTACTTACATTGCACAGGTTTGGCAAATATATAATGATATGTAGCCATCATTACAATGTCATACACAGTACTTTCACTGTCTTGTAAATACTCTGTGCTCCCCCAATTCAACTCCTGAGCACCCTCCCACTGTAATAATAGCTTTTAAAAAGCCTACTATGTGCCAGTAAACACTTTGCAATATCAAAGAGAAGTAGATTTTTTTTCATGAACTTCATTTTACAGGTGAGAAAACAGACATAGAGAAGTGGAGAGGCCCACACATGTTGTGATTAGGTCTAACAAGTGGAGAAAAACAGAATCTAACTTCCAAGTCAGCAGTGTTGACCAAAACCCTGTACTTATCTGCAGAGATTCTAGAAGGAAGTGTGGATGATCCTGATAGGTGTGTGTGTGGGGGACAGCTATGAGGTAAACTGCTTTACTACTCAGAGAGATCTCAGTTCTTTTCTTATATGCCTGGCTAGGGTGTCCTTGAGAAACACTACATATACTTATCAGTGATTTTGTAGTTTTTTTTTTTTTTTTTTACTTTTCAGTATGTAGGATATAGTATATCATTTAAGAGGCAAAGATTTCACATTTTTGTCAAATGGTTGTACTTTTCATAAGTATTGAAACATATTTTCTCTAATCATATTGATAAGTGTTATGTTGAAATGAAATTTACAAAAAGTTGAGTAATTTTTTTGCTATGATTTTCATATATACCAAGAGAAACATTTATTCCTACTACATATGTTTATGTTCTTCATAACATTTCTATTTTACTTATCTATCTTTGAAATGAGGCAATTAAGTTATATTTCTCTACATTTATTGTCAACGGATAATCTATAACCTACTATATAGTGTTATAATGATTTTATTTACATATTTTCTGAGCATGGAGAATTGCTATTATTTACCATAGAGTGATCATATTTAAAGTGTTTTAGAAGGAAATCTTTGTTCTATATACCATCTGCCAAATTTACCTAACATTCTTTTAAACTGATAAATCTTCAAATATGTTGTCAGCCCAGGTTTTTCTTCTGTGCCCTAAACCCTCACATCAGTTTTCAAATGGACACTTCTGATTGCAATATCTCCTGTGGTGGACACTGTGATGTATTGTCCATGCTCCTTCTCAGGACAAAAACACCTCTCACTCCAGCCGCGGCCATGTTCACAGCTGTCAGCCTTCCTCAGGGATTGTCCTGGTTGAAGAGAAGCATCTCATTCAAATTCATGATCCTTCCCCACAGAAGCTTATTTCCAATGACTGACCAATATGGGGGAATAAACCACTGACCCTCTCACTCAGATGGAGATAATTCTGAGGGTTGTTTCATCTTCAAAAATTTCCATAGGGATTCCTGGGACTTCCATTGAGACTGCACTGCTGCCCAATTCTGCTTTTTTCCCTTCCCTTCATAGTGAGTTAAGGGAATTCTCTAATAAAACTCTTTAAGTTAATCTTCACCTCAGAATCATTGCACCAGGAAATCCAACTTGAGATACTGACAGATCTCAAACATGACATACCTATGACATGACATGGTTTTGGGGAAGAGAATGATGGCTTTCACTGTAGCTGCTCAATGAGCTAATGACACCGTCATCCACTCTAACACCCAAGGTAGTGATCTGGGACTTTCTGAAGACTCTTTTCTTCATCACTGTTATCTCTTTAAGTACCAGTCCTCTTGATTCAAGTTCATTTCCAAATACTCCCTCTTCTCCCCATCCCTACTGCCACTTTTTGACTCAAGCCCCCATATTTTCTGCCTGCCTAGAGGAGTGGCTTTATAACTTACTTAGGGATTTGTAGCAAATGCTGTTATGGCCTGGCTATACCCCTTGACACTCACTCTTCCCGGACTTGCCAAAGGCTTATTACAGTGAACACCTGCAACTCTGTCTGAGGCTTTCTCTGGCCTCTGGAGACCTCTGAATTTGTGTTCTGGGACATTCTGGGGAGTTAATATTCCCAGTAGCAGCTATCAACCATTGTCAGATGGGAGTTGATAGATAGCTACTCTGATGGGAAACTATGAGGCATATTTTACATGGTCTCCCTCCAGGTCACTTGTGGATTTGATCTTTATTTGCTCCTATTGTAACTTTCAATGACACCTTTTTTTTCCCTGTCATCTTCACTACTGTATCAAGGTTTCCTGGCATCACCTCACCTAAGAACTAGCTGTGACAAGGACCTTACCTCAGGCTATGTTGCCTAGAAGCAGACCCTGAGATAGGAGTTTAAGTGCAGGAAGTTATCTGAGTAAAACACAAATGTGATTATTTCATTGTCTTATTTAAAAATTCAGGCTGATAGAGGGAAAGCTCAAAGTCCTTTGCATGCCATGCGAGGCCCTCCATGACTTACAGAACGAGCTTTGCTGATCCATTCAGCTAGAAGAGCAGAATCATGGCTCTTTTAATTAATCCACAACCATCTCCCGCTCAGATGAACATAAGGCCTCAGGCAGTCAAGCCAAGTTGGTTTGGGCTCAATGTAGGGTGCATCTGGTCCCTCCAAGAAGAGTTTAAACAAAACTTCATTGAGCCAACAAATAAAGTAACTTCTATTCTAGACACATAAAAATATGGGCTTCTCAATAGTACTTCAGCGATGTTTTCCCCCTTCATCCTCTTTTTATGGGATTTGGACTAAAATCTCCCATTAGTTTTCCATTCTTGAGTATTTCTTCATGATAAAGATTGATGAAAGTTTGGAGCTGACAGGAAAACTGAGGTGAAAAAACAGGCATTTCTTCTTTGGGCTTTTAACTTGAGCACTAGGGTCTACAGGGAAGTGAAACCCAAAGCTAAATTTGTTAGATCTGAAGATGAGACAAGGTGTCACTATGAAGTAAATGTTTATGGAACACCTACTATACAATATGGTGTAAGGAATGTAGGAAAGATGTTTGGGGCCAGGTAAGAAGGCCTGAAAGAGAAGGGAGACTAAGTTTGAATAGATACTAAGTAAACATAAAAATGATGAATCTCTTCCCAATGTCTTTTTTAAGTATATTTTATTGATTATGCTATTACAGTTGTCTCATCCTTTTCTCAACTTTATCCCCCTCCACCCTGCACTCTCCCTCCCACCAGCATTTCCCCAACTTAGTTCATGGATCTTACATACAAGTTCTTTGCCTTCTCTGTTTCCTACACTGTTCTTAACTTTCCCTTGTCTATTTTGTAGCTACAAAATATACTTCTTATTTCCTATAGCTTTTCCCTCATTCCCTCCCTCCTCCTCCCCACTGATAACCCTCCATGTGATCTCCATTTCTGTGATTCTGTTTTTGTTCTAGTTGTTGGCTTAGTTTGTTTTTGTTTTTTAGGTTCAGTTGTTGATAGTTGTGAGTTTGTTATTTTACTGTTCATAGTTTTGATCTCCTTTTTCTTGGATAAATCCCTTTAACATTTCATATAATAAGGGCTTGGTGGTGATGAATTCCTTTAACTTTACTTTATCTTGGAAGCACTTTATCTGCTCTTCTATTCTACATGACAGCTTTGCTGGATATAGTAATCTTGGATATATGTCCTTGCCTTTCATGATTTTGAATACCTTTTTCCAGCCCCTTCTTGCCTGCAAGGTTTCTTTTGAGAAATCAGCTGATAGTCTTATGGGAACTCCTTTGTAGGTAACCGTTTCCTTTTCTCTTGCTGCTTTTAAGATTCTCCTTATTTTTAACCTTGGGTAATGTAAGTATGATGTGCCTTGGTGTGTGCTTCCTTGCGTCCAATTTCTTTCGGATTCTGTGAGCTTCTTGGACTTCCTGGAAGTCTATTTCCTTTGCTAGATTGGGAAGTTTTCCTTCATTATTTTTTCAAATAAATTTTCAATTTCTTGATCTACCTCTTTTCCTTCTGGCATTCCTATGATTCAGATGTTGGAACATTTAAAGTTGTCCCAGAGGTCTCTTAAGTGTCTCATAATTTTTTTGAATTCTTGTTTCTTCATTCTGTTCCACTGAAATGTTTATTTCTTCCTTCTGTTTCAAATGGTTGGTTTGAGTCCTAGTTTCTTTCCCATCACTGTTGGTTCTCTGTACATTTTCATTTCACTTTGCATAGCCTTCACTTCTCCCTCTATTTTGTGTCCATACTCAGTCATTTCTGTGAACATCATGATTATGAGGGTTTTGAACTCTATATCTGACAGGTTGTCTATATTCTCATTGCTTAGTTCTTTTTCTGGAGTTTTGATCCATTCTTTTATTTGGCCCACATTTCTTTGTCATGGTGCAGCTGTTACATTGTAAGGGACAGAGCCTTAAGTATTTGCCAGGGCAGGGTAATCCACTTGGCTGCTTTGTGGTGCTATATGTGGGAGAAGGTTCAAAGAGGTAATAATGCCACTTGCTCAGCTCTTTCCCCACTTTCAGTTACTTCCTCTACTACTCACAAGCAAATTGGGCCCATCTGGTGCTGATTCCTGGGTAGGTGGGCCTGTGTATGTTCTAAGACCCTGTGGGTCTCTCCAATGAACTCTCCTTGAGGCTGGAAGTTTCTCCCACCTCAATCCCCACAGGTTTTTTATAGCCAGAGGTTTTGAGTCTTTAGTTTCCTGCACTGGTACCCTGGGTTGTGGTCTGTCTCACTCCCCAGTTGTTCCTCCTGGCTTATGCACATTCCAGTGTGGGACTACCCTGTCTGCCAGTCACTGACTTGCCTTCCCTGTCCACAGCTTTGCTTCACATACAGTCTGCCCCAGCTGCTTGTCTCCACCCTTCCCACCAGTCTGGATGAATGTCTCTTCTTTAACTCTTTGGTTGTCAGACTTCCACACAGTTCAATTTTCTGGTAGTTCTGGTGGTTTTTCGTTTTTAAGTTTGTTGTTGTCCTTTTTTGGGTTGTGCAAGGAAGCAAAGCATATCTACTTATGCCTCCATCTTGGCCGGAAATCACTGGAACTTTTCTCTACCTAATGTCTTTTGCTGAACTGTTATTTGATCCTGTTCATGGTGTAAGGCATTGTCCACCACTTCACACATGAGGCAGTCATCCTAGGTCGAATAACTACAAACTGAAATACTATTTCCTCAGGGGTAAGTTTCCGACTCCATAATCTGTTTTATAGGATGCCTTTGAGTTTTGTTTATAGCCATTACAATGTACAATTGTTCATTTAAATTCCATCTTCCTTGCTGGATTGCAAATTCCAGAAGGATTGGGCCATATCTGTGTTGGTTACAACTATATTATTAGTACATACTTTCTGACACCTGATGGCAACCCAATACTAATTTGCTGAATAAATGAATACTCAAACATGATGGACCAAGGGAGTGATCTCAGATCTAACCCCCCATCCTCAAATTCTTTACAGTGCCTACTTTTAGCAGATTAAGAGGCAAAGGTAGTACAATACATATCTATAAAATTGGCGCTTAATTAAATAACGATTGGCAATGTTAAAGTGAGCAAGCAGCCACTGAGCACTATGACCAAACCTGTTGGTCTTTGTATTATTTTCTAAAAATATTTTTATGCTTCACGGACTGTGGGGCCAAGGGGATTCTGAGTCAGGAATTCACCCATGTGGCAAATTCAGAACTCAGGCTTCTCAAAGATGAACTTTACATACAAACTGAATTGAGTTTATGAACTGCTATCTAAAAATCACTTATCCAACCCTTCATTTATTCATCCTTCTCTTAGCCTGTGAGCAAATTTTATTTCCTATCACAATTGTCACCACTGTGACTTTTTCTTTAGGCTATTCCCTTCATGGCTGTCACAATGCCAGATAGTTCATGTAGATAACATTTGGTCAGTGCTCCCCAAGCCCCTCCAAGCCTCCCAAAACCAAGCCTCCCCAAACCAACCCTCTCAACCACAAGTTCTTTGATCTTTAATTAGGAAGAAAAATTTTTCTGGAAGCCTTATGTAAATATTTCTTCTCACATGAAATATGGCTCAGATTGGTACTTGCTCATGCTGTAGTGGAAAGGTGGCTGGCAAAAATGCAGACGTGACATTTTTAGCTTCTTCATCCACATTTTCTTGTGGATTCTGTTTTCTCTGAAAGAATAGCTGAAGCATAGACAACCAAAGGTCTCCCACAGGAGTTCCTACTCAGTAGAATGGGCCAACTTAAGATTTTACTAAAAGGTTTAATTTTATAGTTGGGTTTCATAATAATTGAAGGGTGATTTAATAGTTTAAATAATTTAGTGCTAAAAAGAACCATGCCCCTGAAAATGTCTGTTTTTAGTATGCTCTAAATTTTATTTTTTACTAAAAATTAGTCGTGTTCATCTCATTTCTCTCTTTTTGAGTAGATGGAGATCCAAAAGCAGCTGTTCTCTGTGAGAGAAAATACTAGAAGATTACCTAGAGGTTCAATGCTATTTTTCCTCAATTTCCCACCATTTGTATGCTTAGGTTCCTGGAATTTCCTGAATATATCACGTACTTCTTACATTGTGCTTCTTGCTTTCTCTTCCTCTTAAAATCTTAGCAATCCTTCATAGGAGGAAAGCCACTGAACCTGGTTTTGAAGTCTTTCATGACTCCCCCTCCCATCATACCTTTGTTTTATCACTTATGACTATGTGACCCCTGTGTCATTAGAGTTGTGTTCCTAATTTCCTCACAATCTATTACCTTAAATATTCCAAAATAATAGTGTCTTATTTATATTGGTAGTTTTTATGGCCTAATAACCAGTGTACAGTGAATGCTTAAAGTAGACTCTCCTCCTTCCTATAGCCATCCTCTCTGCAATATTACTTACAGTATCTACTTATTGATGGGAAGAATTGTAACTTCCCCACTCCTTGTGGCCTGTCACAGTAAATGGTCAAAACAAAAGTGAGTATATGTTAATTCAGAGTCTAGGCTTCAACGGCCTTTTATGCTCTGTTTTCATTTTATTTTAGATTAGCCTGGGCTTATTTTCACAGTATAGCAGAAGGGAATGGTAGGGGAGGGAGACCAGAAAGGAGGAAGGAGGGGGAGGAAAGAGAGAGAGAGGGAGAGAGGGAGAGAGGGAGAGAGAGAGAGATTCAGAAAGCATATAAAGAAAAACAGACTATTCTAGACAAGCTGACAGCCAATTAACCCCAAAACAAATGGGAAAGCCAAGCCAATATTAGCAGAGCTGCCTATTTAATCTATAGCTGACCTAATGCACATTTCTGAGTCTATCAGAAACCAGAAAAAAAAAATGAACTACCTACAAACACATGAACAATAGAAATATTATACTTTTAAACTACTATGCTTTGGGGTGGTTTGTCATACAGCAATGACCAACTGATAACAGGCTCAAGAATTTATTGCCTTTGAAACCACATTTTGTAACTGAATAAAAATTTCCATCCTTGGCAGAGAAGGATCTAATGAGTACGTGCCCCAAATTCTTCATGGTAGAACTACCATAGATATTGAATGATTTAACACAAAATGAGAAATAAGTCAATAAGAAGATAACCTTTAAAAAGTAAGTGGAAATGTTATCTTTAGAATATAAAAGTATACTAGCTGTGAAAACAAGATAAAAAAGTCCAAGTACAAAATCATTTAATGTAAGTACTTTTTGTTCTTGAATAAAAAATTTCAATGTGCCTAGAGAGAGGGTAGTAATAACATTGAAAAGTCAAATTTATTCAAAATGCCTTTCAAGCTATCCTTGATTGTTATGCTAATTAAACTTAATTCATAAATAAAATATCAAGATGAGATGTATTTGGGAAATGTGGTCTATTAAGGAACATTCAGGTTCATTACTCCTCCCAGTTGGCTGAGTTCTTAACACCACACAGTTCTCTGCCAGGCCATAGGGCTTATTCTCATGTTAAAGTAGCAGGCATTTGCCAAGAATTCTGATTTAACTATGTCTTTACACAACTATAAACAAATCATCATGGATTCTCAGCAGTCTGTGTAGGCAGAAGGATTATCAGTAGCCCAGAGCTCCCTAACTCAGAATTTCAGATTTTATGTGACAGGGTCAGAATGTTAATCTGAACTAGAAATGCAAAAGATAACTTTAGATGCCAACATTTGAAACCAGTTAAGGAAGAAAACATTTCACTTTAATCAGAATCTGAACAGATGTAAAAGATTGTACTGTATTTGCTCTTCTGTGCATGGTAATCAGCTTTGTGTAACTAAATTAAGATGAGCCAAAGAGACCAGGTAAATGGAAGATTTAAATGTGCACAGTGTTGTACTCTTGTTAGAATTCAAGGAAGAGGCAAGCGCTTAAGCATGGTTTCTATTCAGAGTGCTATCTGTGCATTTGGAGAAGAAACCTGCTTGGAGGTAAGACCAGGGACTACAAAGTGAACCTAGAAATGCTCACAGTTGGAGCTGATATTACTATAATATTTCTTTGATATGGCACCTCAGAGTCTGGCTTTCCACTGAAGGCTAGTGAATTAGAATTCAGTGAACAATATTTACTGAGTACCAAGTGCTTCTGGGGAGAGTATATTGGGTAGGAGGGGCAGGGAAGAAAAGACACTACTTTATTCCTACTCAGAAGTTTATTATCTTTTTGAATTGAGAGGGTGGATTTTTGAAGGACAGTAAATACTTTTCGAGCAGCGTTGTGCCCCCTGCCTCACATGTATCTCCACAGTGAACCCCCTACCTGACCCGTGTATTAAACAACAGACACAACAGGCAGAAGCTCTGAGAAGCTGTGTAACTTGCCCAAGGTCAGTGGTAAAGCAAGGATTTAAAATCAGATGTAACTCCAAGCAGTGTTCTTTTCACTACAAATCACTTACAGAAGGGGTAGAATAGTAATATTTGTGACTCTTATACTGTATCTGTGAGAAAGTACATAAACCTACACATGTATGTAGGTGCTTTTCTAGGATGGATTGACTCCACCAGAAGTATAATTCCCTGAGGGCTAGGTTGCTAGGTCTTTGTTGAGTACAATTACATCCAATGTCTTTTTGTGGAAAGTAATATATTCTTATTTAAAAAAACCCTTGCATATCAGCTCATAGTTGTTGGAATCACCCTGCCTGGTTTTAGGAGCTGTAACTCCCCCATGGCTAAGGCTGAGTGAGTGACTTTCAGACCATAAGCCACTAAGGAGACAAAGCTTATCTCCCTGGCAGGGGCTCCACCTCTGCTCCTTTTACTTCACCCTGCCTGGCCCCCAGTGCTTGATCAGTTAGCCAATGATGGGTAAGATTCCTCAAGGGAGGAACGACCTGACACAGGCACGATCACAGGGGTCACCAGGAAAGGACTTGGGGGGCTATAAAAAAGGGGTGATGGACCCTTGCCCCTCAGCTTTGACATAGCCCGAGTCCTTATTCTGTCTGCAAGAAGTCTCCTAATTTCTTGGCTGCCTTACTTCCCCTACCTGACTTAAGCCTGAAATGATGTCAGTGGTAAGTGCAGCCCTGCACTGGAAAGGGTGGGTTCCCTAGGGTGATCAGACCTAAGAAAGAATATGTAAAATCCTGTGAAACCTGCTTTGTTTAGCATGCTCTCTATTAAATGATAAGGGTCCAAGCAGGAAGTAAGTTTGTTCCCCAAAGTTTTATAACCCTTTAGCTATCTGACCCTGACTCAAAATAGGCCCTCAAAGTTCTTTGTATGTTATCTATTTCTTGATCCTAACTGCCTGATAATGATTAATGAGCTTTACCTGTATTCCTGTGCAAAATGAACCCAATAAAAGCCCACTGAGGAAAAGGCTCTTGGCTCCTTCTCCTTTGAGAGATCTGCCACCTTTCCTCCCTAAGCAGATCATGTCTTGGTAGACTTATTCTCACCCGTGGCAGCTGGGTGGGAGGAGCCCGTGGGCAGAGCCCCCCCACACGTAGTATTAGAGACCTATGGGAGTCAGTGGGGGAGTAAGGGAAGATTTTTTCCAACTGCAGCTTTTATGGGGCTTTAAATGGTAGCACCCATTCAGACATAAAAGCAATTATGTCCAATCCCACTGATCTGGGAGCTGAGATGTGCCTAAGGTATATTTATGATGGCCTATGTAATTAGTGAAGGCAAATTTCCCAAGGAGAGGGTGCTCTGATGATTATCCTCTCAGGAGACATTCTTCAGAGACCTTTCTAGGGGGGAGATGATCAGTAGTAAACCTTTTGCTTCACATAGTTTATGGCAATTTAAAATTGCTTTTATATATGGCATCTTTTAATAATTTGTTACTGAGATATATAATAATTCACATGCCATCAAATTAAACCACTTAAAGTACACATCTCAGTAGTGCAACTATCACAACGAAGTTTAGAAGACTTCTGTTACCCTAAGAATAAATCCTGTACCAGAACTTAAAATTCATCCTTCAGTTAATGAATATTTGAGTTGTTTTTACTTTTTGGCTATTAGGAATAATGTTGCTATGAGCACCTGTGCATAACTTTTTGTGTGGACATGTTTTTTTCATTTCTCTTGGGTGTGTATCTAGGAATTAAATGGAAGGGTTGCATGGTAATTTGTATTTATCATTTTATGGAACTACCAAATGATTTTCCAAATTGCTGCATCATTTTGCCACTAGCAATGAATGAGGTTGCAATTTCTCTACATTCTCATCAGCACTTGCTACTGGCTGGTTTTATTTTAGTAATCCTAGTGCATATAAAGTTATATCTCATTGTGGTTCTGATTTGCCTTTCTCTAAAAGATGATAATGATGTTTATCATCTTTTCATGTGCATATTGGTCATTTTTATAACTTCTTTGGAGAAAAGTCTTTTCAAATCCCTTGCTCATTTCTAAATTGGCTTATTTATATTTTTATTATTGAATTATAGGAGGTTTTAAAAATGTATTCTGGATTCAAGTCTCTTATCAGGTATATGATTTTTTAAATGTCTTTTCTCATTGTGTGGTTGTCTTTTTACTTTCTTGATGGTGTTGTATGAAGCCCAAAAGTTTTTCATTTTGATAAAGTCCAGTTCGTATATTAATTTTGCTGCTTGTGCTTGTAGTATCCTAACTAACTTCCTGATATCATATCTAACATTGCTTAATCTAAGGTCGCATAGATTTACTGTTATGTTTTCTTGTAGGAATCTTATGGTTCTAGATATTGCATTTAGGCTGTTGATGCATTTTGAGTTAATTTTTTATAGGAAGATTTTTTAAAAGATTTTATTTATTTTTAGAGAGGGGAAAGGAAGGAGAAAGCGAAGGAGAGAAACATCAGTGTGTGGTTGCCTCTCTCATGCCCCCTCCTGGGGACCTGGCCTACAACCCAGGCATGTGCCCTGACTGTGAATTGAACCAGTGATCCTTTGATTCGCAGGTCAGCACTCAATCCACTGAGCTACACCCACCAGGGTACATTTTGAGTTAATTTTTGTGTGTGATATGAGATAGGGTTCTAAGTTCACTTTTTGGCATGTGGATACCTATTTGTTCTACCACCATTTGTTGAAAAGACTATACTTTCCCTTATTGACTTGTCTGGCTACCCTTGTAGTGAATCAGTTGGCCATAAATCTATGGGTTTGTTTTGGCCTTTCAATTTTGTTTCAGTGACTTATATATCTTTTCTTATGCTAATACCACACTGGCTTGATTACTATAGTAGGTTTTGAAATTGTAAAGGTGATTTTCCCAATTCTTTTGTCTTTTTCAAGATTATTTGGCTGAGTCGCTTGCATCTGCATTTGAATTTTAGGATCCACTTGCCAATTTCTGCAAAAATATCCAAGCTGGGATTTTGGTAAGAATTGTGTTAAACCTGTAGATCAAATTGAAGAATTCTGCTGTCTTAACAATAACATGTTTCCAACCCATGAACGTGGGTTGTCTTTACATTTATTTATTCCTTAATCTCTTCTAACATTGATTTGTATTTTTAATGTATCAGTCTCCTTTTGGGGGATCTGCTATACTCCTCCTGGAGGGGATAGAAAGACACTACACTGTTTAATATTAGACATTCCTCCAGTCCACAAGAAGGTCTGTCAGCCTTCTACGTCTCTGAGGCTGTGCTCCTACTCACCTCTGTGAGTCTGCACAGCAAGGCAGCCCTCTCTCTCTTCTGCAACGCCAGAAGGCCCTGGATTCCTGTTTAGAGGATATGGTCTGTCACACGGTTGTCAAAATTTAATTAATAACTCACAGGTTTGTAATCAATATGTTGTCAGGTAAAATTTTATATATATTTTATACATTTATATACAAAGAGGTTCATAGGCTTCTCTTTTTATTCCAGGCACTACAGGTTGCCCATGGTACCTGTTTAGGACTCCCAGAAGTAACACTTGCAAGCACAGCCTAGAAGGGCAGGAAGGTTAATATCTGTCATACTATCTTTATAAGAAGATTTTTAAATTTTATTTTAATTTACTTTTCATTGTATTTTTTTCAGTTACTATTTATCCTCCCATACCCTCCCCCACTGCAATCAACATACTGTTGTCCATGTCCGTGAATTCTTTCTCTTTTTCAAATTTAAATTTTGATTTTTCAATGACAGTTTACTTTATGCTATACATTACATCCTGTGACTACTTTGTAACTGCCAATTTATGCTTCTTAATCCCTTCCTCTTTTTCCCAAGTCCCCCAATCCCTCTCCCCTCTGACAATCACCAATCTGCTTTTTGCATCTGAGTCTGTTTCAATATTGTTTGTTCATTTATTTTGTTCTTTAGATTCCACATACAAGTAAAATTATATGATATTTATCTTTTTCTGACAAATATATTTCCTAAATATCTTGACCAATGGAGGAAAGGACTTGATGGATAAACACCACCCCTTTCGTCCACTGGGTGAATGGTTTTGAACGTTGCATGGATACGAGAACCAGTTGCTGTTGTGGTGGCCAACTACATAACATATCCTTGTATTGCCTTTCCTCACTTCCTTTTCCATTGCTCTGTCCTAAAATCATGATCCTGGGGATCGTGTTCTCTATTTAATATCCTGAACTCAGGCTCTGCTTTTGGGGAGACCCTGGCTAAGTATTGTGGGGAAAATTACCTAATGTAATGGAAGCATGACTTCAATTTTTATGATTAAGACTGTGCTATTATTGGTGTAATTTTTATGGAAACAGTTGGATATGTAGAAAAATGGAAAAATGTCAACCTAAACATTTTGGAACAAAATTCTTTGTATAAATATTTCTCCTAATTTATAAATACTGATTTACCCTAACTTTTATAAATACTGTAGCTTTATTTCTGGGACTTAATAGGATTGTACTATTCTGTGATTTTTGACATTAGACTTTGACATGAGATTTACTTTAGCTAATGAAACATGGATGGAAGTGGGAAGGATCAGGCACAAGTTTTATGGGCCAAGGCATGATTTTTTATATTCCTTCCATAGTGATGATGGAATTTTGAGACTATTATTTTATCATCCTGGCTCTCAGAATGAAAATGATCTTGCCTGTTGATTTGCATTAAACATGTAGCACTAGCAGAAAATATACTTTGTCATGTTAAACCATTGAGATTTTTCAGTCATGTGCTGTGGTTTACAAATCAGGATAGCCTAGGTTATTTTTTGTAGTGTCATAACATACATGCACACATACACACATGTACCATGTATCAAGCCTTACTCTAAGGATAAAAACAAGACGATAAAAACAACAATTAGGTATCACACAATGAAGTGAGCTTCTGAACTGTAAAGTGGAAATCACAGCAGTGTTTAAGGTTAAGACATGTAAAAACTTGCTGAAAATCACATAGTTAATAAGTAGAAAAGCCAGGATCTAAACTTCAGAATGCTATTTCTAACACCTGGACCAGGGTTTCTTGGTTTGAATGTACTTTGTTGGTGATCCCTATTGACCTATCTAGTAGTCCACAGGGGAGCTTTATTTTTTGAATTCTTTCTCTTTGTTTTCTTTTTTGCTCAATCCTCCACCACCATCCGCCCCCACCCCACCAACTTCCCCCCACCAGAGCTGCTAGTCTGCTCTCTCTGAGTCTATCTCTGTTTTGATTCTTAGTTCAGTTTGTTCATTAGATTCCACATTCGAGTAAAATCATACAGTACTTGTCTTTCTCTGGCTTATTTCCCTTAGCATAACTCCATGGTCCATCCATGCAGTCATAAAGGGTAAACATTTCTTTTTAATGGCTAGTAGTATTCCTTTGTGTAAATGTCACATAGTTTTATCCACTCATCTACTGATGGACACTTGGGCAGCTTCCAAATCTTGGCTATTGTAAATAATGCTGCAATGAACATAGGGGTGCATACATTCTTTGAAGTTAGTGTTTTGAGTTTCTAGGATAAAGTCTTAAAAGTGAAATTCCTGGGTCATAAGGCAGTTCCATTTTTAATTTTTTGAGGTAACTTCCTATTGTTTTCCATAGTGGCTGCACCAATCTGCATTCCCACCAACAGTACATGATGGTTTCCTTTCCTCCACATCCCACCAACTTGTTTGTTGATTTGTTGATGATAGCCATTCTGACAGGTGTGAGGTGCTATCCCATTGTGGACTTCATTTGCATTTCTCTGATAATTAGTGACATTGAGCATCTTTTCATATGTCTATCGGTCATCTGTGTGTCCTCTTTTGAGAAGTGTCTTTTCAGTCCTTAACCATTTTTAAATTGGATTGTTTAGTTTCTTCTGGTGTTGTTGTATAAGTTTTTTATAAATTTTGGATATTAATCCTAATCAGATGTACTATTGGCAAATACACTTTCCCATTCAGCAGGTTGTCTTTTCATTTTGTTGATGGTCTCCTTTGCTGTGCAAAAACTTTTTAGTTTGATGTAGTCACTTTGATTTATTTCTTCTTTTGTTTCTCTTTTCCAAAAAGATATATAAGAAAAAATATTGCTATGAGAAATGTCTGAGATTTTACTGCCTAAGTTTTCTTCTAGTATTTGTATGTTTTCAAGTCTAACATTTAAGTCTTTAATCAATTTTGAGTTTATTCTTGTGTGTGGCATATGAGGGTGGTCTAGTTTAATTTTTTTGCATGTACCTGTCTAATTTTGCCAACACAATTTATTAAATAGACTATCTTTAGCTCATATATATATTTATTATAAATATTAAAAAATTAATTGTTTTTCCTGTTTATAAAAATAATGCATGTTCACTATAGGAATGTATAATAAGAAAGCAAAAATCATTCATAGTATTAATACATTTAGACATAAACATTATTAATACTGGTTTATACTTCTTTCCTTTTTTCCCCTATGGATATTCATACATTTTTTCCTATATAGATGAGATCATAATGTTTATGTCATATCAGTGCATATTTATTCTTTTGTTTACTATTAAAACATAAACACTTTTCAAAGCCAATCCAAATTATTTGGGTACATAATTTCTTATGACCATATAATATTATGTCATATTGAGTTTATAATGCATATGAGCATTCTCCTGTTGTTGAACACTTAAGTTTTTACAGAAGTTAAGAAGATGGTTTCAAACTTGGTTAAATCCTGGCTGCCTCTGCCATTTATTAGCTATGTGGCCTTAATCAAGTTACTTAATCCCTCCGAACAGCAATCTTCTTTTTCACAAAACATTCTTGTTCTTACAGCATTTAAATCCATTAATTTCATCTTGTTGTCTTATCAAGTTGCTTATAGTTATCTACCACGTTATCATAAAGTCTCATCAGGGCTCAATAGTATCTCTTGGTTATACTCAAAGCTGAAAAGTACTCTTTAAAATATAGTCTTATCTTCTGTTTAGTGTTGCTGGCATGTCCAAGTTAAATAAAAAATACTAGATGAAAGCTGTATGAAATAAGATAGCTCATATATTTAAAATTAATTTTCTCACATATTTCACAAATTTTACATTTAATATTGTAAACAGTTAAATAATATAAAATGTATCCTGTTAATAGGTATAGTTATCATTAAGTAATAAAGTATACTTGTACTAAGATGGGCTGCTTTTAAGAACACAATTATGCAGAACATAAGGTAATATAAAAATAAAGTCAGTTCTTTTTACTGTTTTATAGCTATAGCTCACTAAATTTTACAGTTACATAGTAGTACAGTATAAAACTAATACATAAATGGAAGCAAATGAATAGGGATAAAATAGGAATAATTACTGTAACTGAAAGTAATGCTAAATTTGTAAATAATGTGTCACAGTGAATATAAAAAATTAATATGTACTGAAAAAAGTGATTTTGTTAGTGTGCTGATTTTCCATAAGAAACTAAGGAAAGGTAAGGAAGATCTGAATATTGATTTTATTGGATAGAACCACAGCACAGTTTTATGAAATTGTCATGAAACCCTTAAAGCTTTTACATGCTTTTTTTTTTTTTTTTTTTAAAGCAAAACACAATGATCACTCTAGCAAAACCAATTTTTTTTTCAGGAAAATATAAAATAGTACTTTCTAGCACAAAAGTTATTAATTACTACTAAGAAAAGAGATCACATCAGATGCATCAAAGTTGTAATACCTATTCTTGCTAAAAAGCTTGTAAAACCATACATGAGAAATGACAAAGCTCATGCAGAAAGGACAAGCTGTAGGTACAGTTTCTTTATTAAAAAGACATTTTGGATGCTACCTTATATCAATGGCATACAAAGTGGAAAAGCAATTATAGGCACTCATGTGCTGGCAGATAACTTGCTTTTTGTAGTTGGACATTACCAATTCCAGACTATTTGTAGCACCTGAGTTAAAAATGCCAGGCATGGCTTTTTGTCTCATTTATCACTAAAAACTTATTTTGTGAACTGTGTTATCAAGGAAAAATCTTTTCAGTGATAAGTGGGAAAAAAGGTTTGTTGGGATCAGTACTGTTAGAACACCAGTTATGAGTAAAACAAAGAAGAGATTGCTGCACCAGGAAGTTGCACTTGAGTCAGTCCACATACTGCTTTCTCCGTAGAGAATAGTCAGGGGGCAATAAAATGTGTGATGGATATTCTTCATTTGCTTCAACAGAACAGTGCTCTATCTTTCTAGGTCAGGGTTCCAAGAAAACTTGTATGTCAGTCACAGTCAAAAGAGGATAATTCAAGGAAGGGTCATTTACAAAGGAACTATTCACAAATATGTGGTAGGGAACTACAAGGGACACTGTACCAACCCAGGGTATTATAAAAGTCAACTCATTATAATGTCTTCACTCCTTTGTGTAAGTCCAACAGAGTTCATGTAATGACTATGTAAGTATTGTTGACACAGAGCTTAGGAATGTAGTAGGGTTGCTGTATTGAATTTCTCTTGTGTCAAGTCTCACATCATTACTGACTCACTTGATTTCAACAATGTCTACGGCCAAGAATTTCACACTGACTCCGATCTGCTTTGCACCAACATCACTCAAATTTGCACTTTGAGTCTCTTGCTTCCAGCCTAGGTTTTCTGATGTTATTCACGTAGGACCCTCTGAGAGCCCACTGGACATTCCCACTTCTCAAATCAGAGGTGTGAGGGAGTTGATCCCCTTCAGAGCAATCCTCAACCAAATGGGGGATGGAAGTCAATGGATGAATGCCTTTCATCTCTTGAAGAAACAGTTCTGAGATGTACTCCTCATACTCTTCTGAAGGTTCCCATAATGTTTCCCATCAGCCACTGCTATCAGTTTTTGTGCTATCAGTGGCTGATGGTAAACATTATGGGAACCTTCAGAAGAGTATGAGGAGTACATCTCAATAATGCATTCATTCAATAATGCATCCTTATATTGCCTTTCCCTTGTTCTCTATTTTGGTGTAGACAATACTCACAAGGGAGGTTGGCAACTTCCCCCAAGAAAGGAACACAATTCCTTACCCCAATGTCATGAGGGGCCTAAATTCAGGGAATGACCTCTGTGGAAAGAAAGGACATATCAAAACTTTTGGAGGCACGGTTGTCTCCCTCCAGGTCCAGACTTCCACACATAAAGTTGAAGTGGTCCTGAGCCCAGAGTAAGACCAGTCGAGGCGGTCTTAGCTTATATCCAGGTCAGGCTGAGTAGTGCAATGTAGAATGTGACTGTAGATACAACAGTGCACTTAAGCCTTGTTTGTTCTTCACAGCCTACAAAAATCTTTATTTATCCCCTCAGATTCTCCAGCACAGTTCTACCTGATTCAAAAAATATTCCTGAACTCAGCACTACAAAGTTGAAATAGGAGGTAGTGTCCTAATATTTCTTAGAATTGTGCTAACAAGCTTGTAAACTAGCTCTGAAGTGTACCTTGTCGTAGATGACCTGTTTTTCTTCTTTTCTAGAAGCTTGTAGAACCTGTGTCTATCCTTAAACAATGGTGTTTCAATGTAGATTACTTTCCTGTCAAGGCCTTCAGTTGTGGAAAAATATTTTCTAGTGTTTATAATAACTTTCTCTTCCTTCTGTTATCTTTCTCTGAAACACATTTATCTGAAGGAATAATCCTACAGATTCAACACCCATGTCTCATCTTATCTTATTCCATGTTTTAAGTGTAGATACTGAGAAATTTTTAAGAAACACAATTTAAAAGATAATATCTTTACACTAGCTTTCTTTGGGGGCAGGTAATATTTTAGGTGGGAAATAAAAAGACTTTAAAAGATCATACATTTTATTTCATTTATTTTTAGGCATATCTTATTTGAAACATACTATTTATTTTGGTCACTTGCTTTTCATCTGATAGTCTTTTTTTTTTAATTATAAGATTTCAAGTTGTTTTTTTTTTTTAAGATTTTATTTATTTATTTTTTTAGAGAGGGAAGGGAGGGAGAGGAAGGGGGGGAGAGAGAGAGAGAGAAACATCAATGTGTGGTTGCTGGGGGACATGGCCTGCAACCGAGGCATGTGCCCTGACTGGGAATTGAACCTGCGATGCCTGGTTCGCAGCCCACGCTCAATCCACTGAGCTACACCAGCCAGGGCCTCATCTGATAGTCTTAATAGGTGAGTTGAATCCACTTTTTTTGTGTGCGATGGTTACTGGTATATTTAGACATATCTAACAGCTTATTTTGTATTGTCTTTATTACCTACTCTTTTTTATTTTTTACCTTCTCTTAGTTTGATAAATTTTATTTCTTCCCCTTCATGAATTTAAATGATAAACAGACATTTTAAAATTACATTTTAAAATAAAGTCTATAGTTATACGACATATAATTAGTGTGCTGCGGTTTTCCCCTTAGGGAAAGACCAAAGATATCAAAGTCACTCCTTCTGTGTTTTCTATTAATGTTTACATAAAGTACCTTTCAAATAAGATTTCAGATACTGGTTATATTTATCAATATTCTACCTAGTGTTTTGCTCACCATGTGTTTTGCATTCTATTCCTTCCTCTCTTCTTGTAGCACTTCTGTGACCGAGCTCACCGTGAACAGATCCCATGGAAGGAGCTTAGTCTTTACACTTGAAAATGTCTATTGTTCCCTTGCTCTTCAGTAATAATCTCACTGGCTTAAAAAATTTATGTGCACTTCAGAATTTTGAGGATTTTGGTCTATTTTCTCCTGTAATTTATTTATCTTGAGATATCTTCTGGGATGGCAGTTAAACTAAGATAATCTACAGACTATCATAAATACACTCCACATTTTCTTGATCCGGCTTTATTTTTATTCTAAGTAGATCTTGGCTAAAACTTAGCTAGAAATGAAGAAAAGCACAGGTCTTCATATTGAAAATGCATGTCATTATTTTTAAGTATTGCTTCACTTCTCACTTCTGGAAGTTCTACGAGACATACATTGGGGCTTCTTTTATGTTCTCATTTCTCGTTCACATATTTGCTACATTATTTCAGAGCTACTCTCTGGGTGAACTTCTCAGGATTAATTCTTCACTCAATTTTCTTGCATCCAGAATTTATCCCATATGTGTGTGACCTTCTGATAGACTCAGAGAGACCTGAAAAGGCCATCTTTCAGAGAAAACAACAAATTAATAAAAAAACATACTACCCATCACCAAAATTTTCCCAGTTTAAGTTGAAGGGTATTAGTGAGAAATAGATATGATTGATATTTACTTTAAATATTTTCCTACAGTTATAATTTAAAAATCTTGCTAAAATATGTCTAAACATTGGTCTTTTAATTTTACTTAGAATTTAAGGAATACTTTTAATCCTGTATGAAGGTTTTCATCTCAGGAAACATAATTATGTTATTTTGCTACTGCTGTTTTATTATTATTCCTTAATAACATGTATAATTACATATTATAGAAATGAGGAAAAATGAATATTGACTCTCTCACTTCATTGACATTTACTTTGACCCATTTTCTGATATTCAAAGAACACTTAACAAGTGTGTCTTCCATATCACCAATTCTATGATTCTATTATCTAAAATTTGAATGGTATTCAGTTCTCTTCACAATGCAGATTTAAATTATTCTACTATATTTTTAGTGTTTTTAACTCAATTCTTTTTTTCTTATTTCATCTATTGAATTTCTTATAATTCTTTGTTACCATTGTGTAGGGACCGCATTTTCATGCATTTTAGTGAGGATGACAAGTTCCTTTTCCTCAAATAATATTCTGAGTTTTATAGAAAGTAATTATAGAGTTTTCTTCTCTTGAGTTTATAGTGATATGCCTTTTTTTTTTTTTTTGCAGTTTGCTTTTCACCAGGTAGACAGAATGAAATTGATATGAGACCTTCCTTGACTAAAGGTGTGTTTAAATGTGTTGTGTGGATTGCGTCACCCTACTTCCCTCCCTTTGTCAGATCTATGGCTATGAGGGAAGCAGTCTTGCGTTACCCCCTAACCAGTTACTAGTGTTTCAGATTTGTCTTTACCCCAGTTCAGTGGTGACAGAAGTGTCTTACTCTATCCTCACTGCATGGTGGCAAATGCTGGGATTATAGTTTTATAATTGGGTTCCAACACTTTTGTTTTCTCTTCTATTTTTTTTGAGTTAACATTTTTGAATATTTATAGAAATATATACTGATGGGAGCCAAGAGGGACACAGTACTCTACTTGTAGGTAACGATTTTTGGGGAGAGAGTTGGCTGATAAATAATCATGTTATAGGATCCTTTAGTCTATAATCTAGGGGCAGATTTGGGGGCAGGGCTGAAGCATGTATTTACTTCCTTGCTGGTGGAGTCCCTTTCCAAGTAGACTTTGTGCCTACAGTACACATAGTTTATTGGAAAGTTGAGTACTGCCTTAGAGACTGTCCAGAATTACCAAAGGTCCCTTATTACTGCTCTAAAGCTTTCTTGTTCTTTGCTCTTCTCACTCCCACTGTGGAACTTTTCCTTTATTGCTCAAACTAACTTCTCTGTAATACAATTCTGATCATCACTTCTCTTTTCAAAGCCTCCAGTTATTATATTTCTGTAGTCAATGGGTAAACTTGTTATCCTTGCATTCAATGTCTTATATAAGTGTGGAAGGGTAGGCTAAGGAAATCTTTTTCTAATACTTTTGTATTGGAGCTTATGATCTGGTCCAGTTTGCCTACAACTCACTTGAAATTGTCAAGTGTTTTTACAGTATTTATACCATTTAATCTGTGCAGAATGCCTTCTACTTTTTCTACCTAATATTCTTTGCCCATCTTTCAATACCCATTTAAGTGATTATATTTACTATATATATTATGTGAGGATCGCCCAATTGGATATTGGAACTCTCATGGCCCTTTTCACTTTTTGGGGGGGGAGTATTTATGCCATTACTGATCTTTTGAACAGTAACCGAATCTTTAACTTTATCAGTATGTCTGCATAATACCTAGTTAGTGGTGTCTTGTATCCTATAGGGGTTCGTAAATGCTATTCAGCACTTCTGGTATTTGGGTTAATTGCCCATTGGGAAGCTCTAGAGTTTTTCCTTGTGGTTGTGACCACATAACCCAAATACCCACATTCTGTGACTAAAGTGTCTTCTTTCTATTCAAATGCATTGCCTCTGCAGTATTGTACAGAAATGAATTTGTCTCTTTTGTAGATTGGTAAAATACATCACTCAAATATTTTTTTTTCAGCAAGAGTAAAATGTCTGATCCTGTAGACCATGAAAGGGCTCTGAAAGTAAAATCCACTAAGTCGGGGTCTCCTGCAAATGTCCAATGCCCTGACGGATCTGCTGCTAAGATTTAATTGCTCCAGTATGCATAACTGTCAGCAAAAAGTACATACATGTAACCAACTTGTTGAACACAAGATTGTGGATCCTAAAGTTCTTTGTGAGCAAGAGACAGCAAATGATATACACAGCAGTAGTTAACTCTCAAAATTAAATAGCACTCTGCTTCAAATACTCCAAGTGTAATTCATGACTTTGTAAAACATTCCAGGACTTGGTGGATAGGAGATAATAGCTTATCTGAATCAACCTCACAGAATCAGACTCCAAATATTTCATAGAGATCATTCTTATTTACTTGTAGCAAGAATAGATAGTTTTTTTTTTTCCAAGCAAGTTAGGTATGTGTGTGAACTTAGTTTAGGAAAAGATCACTCTGGCAGCAACATGGAGGCTGGGCAGGAAAGACTAGAGAGTAGATGCCAGTGGAATAGTCTGAAGATTGTTGAAACAGTCCAAATGATTACAGCGTAAAGTAAATCCAGCACAATAAGAATAGGAGGTTGAAGAATGTATTAGAAAAGTGAAGTAGACTGAAACAATACTACTCTGTCTCATCTATTTATTTGTATTTTCAGGGGTGATTATCTTCAACTTTTCTAGTTTGGGAAATTAAGGTATCAATGTTGGTAACTGAAGAAGAATCATAAGAAAAGCAGGCTGCTTTCCTGGTTCATTTACTCAGCAGTACTATGAGACGTCCTTCTCCTCACTTGGGACTTCGAGAAAATCACTAGAAGGATAAAACAAACAGAGAAGAAATGTTGAGAGCCTGACAATAGATGGCTTTGGGTTAGGGAACCAGTGCAGTTCAGGCTGGGAGTTTTAGAGTTACTTGATTCTCAGTATAGTATAGAAAAATTACTGTCCCCAGATTTAGAATGAATTAAGTTTGGGACTAAAGGCTATTACATAACTTTGCTACAAAGGAATGATTGTAGATTCCAAGATCACTGTTGGTTTGGAGGCATACTGATAGAACTGTGGAAATGATGAAATTGAATACATGCTCTAGCTACATAGAATTCTTGGTAAGATGTGCAGAGAAGGTCAATTCAGACTTGCTAGTGATTTCAGAGGACACTGATTTTTCTGCAAGTACAAGATTAATTTTGGAAAGGATGACAATGTGGAAAGTGACCTCTAAATTTCTTACCTTAAAAGTTTTGTGATGAAGTAGAAGATGAGGCCAGTCTATCTTAGGAAGAAGATCATGAATCTTGGTTATAAAAACACCTTTATAGTCCAAACCTGAGCACATCTTCAGAGACATGAGCCCAAATATTGGGTCAAACAGCAGGAAGAGCTGTTTCATGTGTTGGAAAAATTATGAGATATCCAAAAAGCAGACTATTCTCAGAGTTTTATGAAGCTCAGGAAATAACCTTTTACTTCTACATGGGAGGATGCTGACTTCAACCAATGAATTATTAGTGCCTATCACCACCAGCCTCCACTTTTCCACTTCAGTTTTTAAGCACTTATTCAGCATCTCAGTGGGATGAAACAGAAGAACAATATTTCAGAATTTTGGCCTTATTAATAGAAGGTATTTAGTTACTCTTGCAAACACTTAAAAAATCTGCATGTAGTCCTAAGGTTTTGACTATGTATCAGAGGACTGAAAAGATTTCACTTTATGAAATAACTCCAGCATAAATGAGTTATATAAATGGGAAGTAGATAGAAGAGATACAATTTGATCCACTTCAAACAAGTGATAGACAGGGCTGTACTAATAAAGTTTTAGCTGAAGTTCCTATTACCAAATTAAGGAGAGACCCTAATGTTTCTCTAATTAACCAAACCAAGACAAGAAAGTAAGATGATACTGTGCAAAGAAGAGATAATGAGAATAATGAGAAAGCTACTGAGAAAACTGTTGCCAAGATACTCACTAGTGCGCTGGTAACAGGGCGGGTGAGGTTTTCACTCAATCCAATGCCCACCCCAACAGCACACACAGGAATTCATGAGGGGCTGGCAGAGATTAAGCTGGATTCCGAGAAAACAGGAGTGGGTGGAGGTAAAGAAGATCCCTTTGATTTGTTAATTGTTGTGGGAAAGATAAAACAATGTAATTTTTTTAGTAAAGGGAAAACTCCTTAGCATTCAAAGGGTTAAAGGCACTTGGTAAAAGCTAGGAGTCTGAGTCCAGTGAGAGCAGCTGAATTAGAGGGTCCTGGTAGGATCCAGCTCCTTATGGACATTCCGGGATGCCTGGGTACTTGGAGTCCCATGGTCAAGCTCTCATTTGCATAAGACTCCAGGAACATGCTAAGATATGTTTGTCAAAAGATGGGTAATTCTCTGCTGCAGATGGCTTATCCGCTTTGGAAACCCCAGAGCCTCTGTTATGAATGTACATGGTTGTAAATGCAAACTGTGTCTGGCCTTTCTTAATTGGGATAGAAAATGACCAATTTCTAAATCAGTGGCTGAATATCATGTAACTGCTCTCACAGTGACACTGCCACTAGTGTGGATATTATGACTGGGGCCACGACGTGGTTGAACTTGCAGCAGTCTGTAGTCATTTTCTAGAAGCCATCTGTGCTCCTCGGTGTCTGCAGGAGACATGTAAGGAATTAAAAGGGAGATAGAACAGGAACCAACACCTTGCATTCTGGATATTTTAAATTCTGACACTAATCTTTACCACTGCCCACTTTCCATGAACTATAATGTTGTTTTTGATTTACTGTACTAGCCAGGGAGTTGGGATGAGTTTCAGAAGCTTCCACTGGGCTTGTTTGGAACAGCCATATTAGTGGGAAAGACAAAGAACAATGTGAGCGTTACTTCAATGGTCGAGTATATCCATTTAAATGATAGCATGAGTAACTGGGGAAATGACTACCTAGTGGGTCTATGCATACAGTAAACACACTGTAAGCTGAGCTGTGGCCAGGACTCCACTTTTACCTGTCTTGTTTATGCTCTCATTCTACCTGGGAACCATGACAGTGTTCAGGTCTTTGGGTTTCAAGGATATTTTGAGGGCCTCAAGTTATGGGGTCTGAGCTGTCAGAGTATTCCATTTTCCCCATTGTGAAGTCACCTAAGTGACTTTGGTCTCCTTGGGAAAAGACTAGTGGAATCATGTCGGTATATACCTGCTGTGATGTTTCAGGGTGGTTTGTCCTGATGACCTGGTCACCACCAGTTTAGTCATCAGGTTACAGATCTGAAATCTGGCCTCAATCTGGAAATTTGGCAAGGAATTTTAAAATTTTATTGGGGGTGATCATTTTTAGCTTCCTAATCATCCATTCTTTTTTTTCTTTTTATGACATATTTTTGAGCAGGACCCTCATTGGCTGCCTATCCATTTCCCCCCTAGGAAACTACTGTCCTACTAACCATCTCCACAACATTCTATGGATCAAGTCCCCTTGGCTGTCACTATGAGGTTGCTTATTGTTGCAATAATTAAAATACCCTGTCTTCTGGAAGTTAAGTGTGCTGCCAAATAGCCTATATTGCTCTGGGGCCCTTTCCCCCCATTGCTGTTACTAAGTCAAGCTTTGTGACAGCTTCTACTGTCAGCCCTGGCTGAACTTCTAAGGGATGTTGGTGTTTCCTCACTGGGACATTCCTGATGGTTTTGGTGAATGGTATGCCATTTTAGTCTTCTCATAAAATGTGATTTTTTGGTGAATCTTTTTGGTATCGTATAGTATATTCATTCCAGCAATGTCCACTTTCCTGAGGTTTCTACTTCTTTTTATGTTATTTATTTTTATTGTGGTAAGAATACTGAAAATGAAATCTTCTCTCTTAACAAATAAGTACACAATACAGCATGATTAACTACAGGCACAACATTGTACAGCAGATCTGAGCCTTGTACTTTTCTCCACAATCTCCATGGAAACAGAATTTCATTCTTTCTCACAATTATATAATATTTCATTGTGTGTGTGTGTTACATCTTCTATCCATTCAACTGTCAATAGGCACTTAAGTTGTTTTCAAATCTTGGTTATTGTAAATAGTGCTGCAGTGAACATAGGAGTGCAGACACCTCTTTGAGATAGTGATTTGATTTCCTTCGGCTGTGTAAACAGAAATGGAATTGCTGGATCATATGGTAGTTCTGTTTTTAATTTTTTGAGGAAGTTCCATATGTTTTGATAATGGCTGTTCCAGTTTGTATTCCCACTACAGTATAGAAGGTGTTTTCTTTTCTCCACATTCTTGCCAACACTTATCTTTTATCTTTTTGGTTTGAGGTGATATCTCGTTGTGGTTTTGATTTGCATTTCCCTTTTCATTTATCTGTTGGTCATTTGGGTGTCCTCTTTGGAAAAAATGTCTTCATTTCCTCTGCTCATTTTTAAATTGGATTTTTTTATTGAGTTTTATGAGTTTATTATATTTTTAGAAATTAATCCCTCATCCAATATATGGTTTGTATGTTGCCATTTCATTTTCTATTTTTTATTTTACTGTGCAGAATCTCTTTAGTTTGATGTAGTTAATATGTTGATTTTTGCTTTTGTTGCCTGTACTTTTGGTGTCATATCTAAAAATATTATGGTCAAGACTGATGCCAAGGAGCTTCTTTCCTGTTTTATTTTTTTAGGATTTTTATGTTAAACTCTTCAATCCATTTCAAGTTAATTTTTGTGAGTAGTGTAAGTTAACAGTCCAATTTCATTGTTTTGCACATGATCAGTTTTCCCATCACCATTTGTTGAGGAGACCATAATTCCCCCAGTGAACATTCTTGGAAACTTTGCCAAATATTAATTGACCTTAGATGTGAGGTTTTATTTTTGAGTGATCTGTGTGGTTTCACTGGTCTTTGTGTCTAGTTTTGTGCTACCATCATACTGTTTTAATCACCATAGCTTTGTAGTATAATTTGAAATCAGGAAGTGTGATGTCTTTTCTTTTTTTGTTTTCATTAATGCTTTGACTATTTGGGTCTTTGGATGCATTACGAATTTCAGGACTGCCAATGGAATTTTGATGTGGATGCACTGAATCTATAGGTGACTTTGATTAGTATAAACATTTTAACAATCCTTCAGATCCATGAGCACGTTATCTTCATATTTGTCTTCTTCCATTTCTTTCATCAAAATTTTGTTTCCAATGTATAGATCTTTTACTTTCTTGGTTAAACTTATTAAACATTTTATTGTTTTTAATGTTACTGTAAATGAATAATTTTTTGTATTTTTCCCAATGTTAGTGTATAGAAGCACAATTGATTTCTGTATGTTGATTTTATATCCAGAAACTGTACTGAATTAATTGATTAGTTCCAACATTTTTGGCTGAGATTTTTAGGATTTTCTATATATAAGATTATATCATCAACGAATAATGACATTTCATCTTTTCTGATCTGCATGCTTTTATTTTTTTGTCCTGTTTAATTGCCCTAGCTAGGACTTCCAGTACTATATTAAATAGGTGTGGTGAGAATGGGCACCCTTGTTATGCTGCACATCTAAGAGGAAAGCTTTTAATTTTTTAATGGAATGTTACCAGTAGGAATGGAATGTTTGTAATTTATTATGTTGATCTATTTTCCTTCTATTCTGAATTTATTGAGGGTTCTTTTTATCATAAATGAATGTTGTATTTTGTAAGACACTTTTTCTGCATCTATTGAGATAATCATATAATTTCTCTTTCCTTTATTAATGTGGTATAGCACATTTATTGATATATATATGTCAAACCATCCTTGCATACCAGTGGTAAGTCCCACTCGGTCATTTGTATAATAGTTTTATGTATCATTAGATTTGATTTGTTAATATTTTGTTGAGAATTTTTACATCTATATTCATCAGGGATATCAGTCTATAGTTGTTTTTTTTGTTTTGTTTTGAGTGTTCTTATCTGACGTTGGTATCAGAATAAAATGAGTTTGGAGTTAAAAAGAAAGAAACCCCTTCTTTCTTTTTGAAAGAGTTTGAGAAGGATTGGTGTTAATTCTTCTTTAAGTATTTGATATAACAATGTACCAGTGAAGCTATCTGGTCCTGGGGTTTTCTCCTTTGGGATATTTTGGTTATTGATTTAATATTCTTTTTCATTATTGGTCTATTCAGAATTTCTCTACTTATATCAGGCTTGTTGGTTGTATATTTATAGGAATTTATTAATTCTAGGTTATCTGATTTGTTGGTGTTTTAGTAGCCTTTATTATGTTTTATATTTCTGCAGTATTAGGTGTAATGTCTCCTGTTTGCATTTACTATATATTTATTTGAATCTTCTTTTTTTTATCTAGCTAAAGTCCTGTCAATTTCATGTTTTTTGAAAAACCTCTGTTGGTTTCATTGACTTTTTTCTACTTTTTTTCTGGTCTCTATTTCATTTATTTTTGCTCAGATTTTTGTGGTTTTCTGCCTTCTGCTAATTTGGGCTTAGTTTATTCTTATTTTTCTGAAGTTAGCCTGTTTATTTGAGACCTTTGAGACCTTTTATTTTTTTAATATATGCATTTTTGGATGTAAATGTCACTCTCAGATCTGATTTTGCAGCATCCCATAGAGTTTCCTATTTTGTGTTTTCATTTCTACTTGTTTTTTTCTGTATCCTGATTATTCTAATAATTGCTTACTTGATGGCTTCCCAGGGATCCAGTAGGCTTTCTTTGTTCTTTTTCATCCTTTTTCTTTGTTCTCCTTTAACATGGTTATTTCAAAATTCCCATCTTCTGACTCACTTATTCTGTCTTCCTTTTGTTACTCTCTTGCAGATGCTCTCCACTGCATTTTTAATTTCATTCACTGAGTTTTTCAGCTCCAGAATTTCTGCTTGGTTTTAAAAAATGTATTCTATCTCATATCTTATTTTGAACCTCTATATTTTATGAATTGTTGAATTGCTGTTCTGAGTTATTTTACAACTTGTAGAGTTGATTAAAAGCAATTATTTTGAATATTAGCTAGATTATAAAACTCCATTTATTTGAGCTCAGTTATTGGAAAATTATTATTATTTGGTGATGATGTTTCCTTGATTTTTCATATTCTTTGTAGTTTTGTATTGTTGTTCTCACATTTCAAGTAAAGCTCCTTAAATCTTTGCTATTGCCTTCTATCGGGTATTCTGTTCATCGGGGTAATTAACTGGGGTTTTGTTTGCCTTTTTCTTTTTATTTGCCTTTACCTGTTCTTCTCTTCTGAATTTTCTTGTGGCAGAATTCTTAAGCCTTTATATTTCCCCTGGTTTGTACAACTCACCAAGCTGGCTACTAGAAACCTTTCTTTTGTTTTCCAGAAGGTCTCTCTGTACCTTTTGTGCTTTTTCCCTTGTCTGCACACATTGGCCTATTTTCTGAGTGCACCTCCTGTCTGCTGGAGCTTGCTCTTGCTGCTGTTCTAGGGAGTACACAAAGGAGTGGCTGAAGAGTATGGAGGTATGGGCTTTGTTCTTGGGATGTTGGGGTACCTGAAGATTTGTAGTGAAATCTATGGTTGTGGAACTTCCACAGTGTAGTCAGCAAGAACCAAGTCTCTTTAATGCCATTTGCTATTCTTATCTGCCTCTTTCCCTATCTCCTTGCCCCTCTGAGTCATAGAGGTGCTTTCTCAGGACTCTTGGTGCTACAGGAGAGAAACAAATTTCTTCAGTTTTATCCCACACCACTGGCATAGCCAGGTACTCATTCACTGCTCTGCTTTTCCTCTACTCATTCATTCCTGCCTGATATTTCAGCCATAGCCAACATTGCTTCTCTTATTGTCTCCTTTCTGTCCAAACACGTTTTTTTCCCCAATGATGTGCTGTAATCTGCCCTCTTGAATTCTATAATTCATCCTCCATGGGTATCTCTACGTTTTTCCCTGACCACAGCAAGAGCAGGTGGGACAAATTCACTCCCTCACTCATTCTGCAGCCTGTTCTGAGCTCTATCTGCCTAATACAGGGTACATAGAGGGATAAGACTTCTCCTGGGTCACTTGGTGTATGGTGCTAGGCACCAGAACCCCTACAGAAGTGCTTTTGTTTGTGGATAGATGTCTGATTCTTGGTGAAAAAAGGGGACAAAAGGAGAAATGGCTTATGCCACCGTAATGCTAATATCACTTTCTCCTGATTATCCATTTAACAGTTCAATTTGGCTGGTTCTTAAACTCATAAAAATTGAACATCACCTCACAGTGGATTACCACAACCTACCCATTAAGGTCCCTGTATCCAATATTCTCCAGTTGCTGACTGCATTTAATCTGGTAAACAGGTTGTAGTCATATACTTGGTTAATATGCTCTAATTAATGTTTACTTCAACAGACTGTCAGATGCAGTTTGCTTTCACTTTTGAAATGACAAAAAATAACACTCATCTCTCAGTGGAATATACCTCAACAGCTTTGCCATTGCACACAATCTTTGTAGGCAAGATCTTAATCACATCTAACTTTCTCCAGGAGAATAGGTACATACTGTACAACCTGTTGATGATATCCTCAGCTAAGGATTTGTTCAGTCCATTCATTCAGGACATACAGATAATCACAGAAGAACTAAACACACACACACAAAAGGATTTTCCTATTGGCCCACACATAGCACATAGTCCCATCACCTCAGTTAAATTCCTGGTAATTATTTTTTGAGTTGAGGACCCCTTCATCCATGACACTGTCAAGAAACAACTATTAACACTCTCAGAAACAAAAAACTTTAGAATAAGCCCAACATCTTCTAGGCCATTTTGGAGTTTGGAGTCAACATAATCTTCATTTACCAATTTTCCTTAAGCCACTTTATACTGTTATTCACAAACTGGCTCATCTAGAATATGGCCATATATAACAAAATACTCTGTTTTTTGTTCAAATTTCAACACAATTCCCAAAAGACTTTTTCATCACAGATGCATTAGCAACCTGCCCTTTTCCCCATTGGGGTCTCTGGCCTACCCATGATGGCCATAAGTTTCCCATGGATTTGTTGTGTAAAAATGCATCCATGCTATATATCATTAAAGTGGCAATTGCTTGTCACATGCTGGGCTCCCCTGGAAATGGAGACTCTCACAGGCCCTGAGTGCATGACCCTCTATACTCAGCTTCCCATTATGCCTTGGAAGCAACACCCCATGAGGGCACCTACATGATAGAGCTAAACCTGTGCCCTCTGGCATATCTCACCTACAAGAAAAGTAGTTTCCCCTGCTCCAGTCATGTGGAGAAGAATATCCCTTTTCCAGACCCCTTAGAATTAGGGGAGTTTCTCTGGCATCAGCTGAGTGAATGGAAAAGGGAGTTTGTCCACTTTAGAGAAGACAGTGTCCCATGTAATCCATCCCACGTGACGTGGGTCACTAGAACTGCTGTTCTTTGTTCCTTACCTGTGACATCTCTGACAGAGAACAAGACCCAAAAGTCAGCAAGGTGGCTGATGGTCACGCCATAATCTATGCACTGGATGTTTTTGTTAACAATTATTCCTATCTGTACATTTTTACATATTTTCAGAACATTGCTGGTGATCAGACCATCTGTCTGGCCAATGGCAGCAACAATTCCTTTTCCAAGGTTTTTCCCTTTGGGTGAAAACTAGGCATTTCCTTCCTTGAAGATACCACTCAATATAAATCAAGCTTATACAATCCTGTACATATTAAAGCCATAATACATGGTCTCATCAAGACACTTATTTCCATTGAAGTTCTATACATTATTGATAGTCACCAGGGAACACGTTACTTCCAAAAATATCCAATGGTGGGTTTTTAAATAAGGAAGTAATAGAATTTTAATTTTCTTTACTGGTCTCAGGCTACAAGGCCTCATAGAGGGTCAAGAATAGCTCATTTAAGTTCAAATTCAATTAAATGAAATAGCACATTTCAGTCATCAAACATCAAGGTAAGTTGTAATCAATATGTAACTCAGTTTCTGAAGCTTGACTGCTGATAGTTTTCAAAACTCATCTCTCCCTTTCCCCTCTTGCCCTGTATCTAGAAAATCCAGTAAGATAGTGTACCCACTTCCTCCTTGGGTGTTGGTAGGAAATTCAAGCCACATAGGTCCCAGTCTATGCATGGAAACCCTTACCCAAGCCTCTCCCTCTAACCCAGTATAATGCAGGCCAGTCTTCCCTCCCTGTTTGACTCAAGCCATTTTTGGACATGCTTGGGGGCTTGTTTGGCTCTCTCCAGAAAGCCTCATTATGTGTATAATATACTTTTTCATAACTTCTTGGTTCGAGTGTGGTATCATCAATCTAAATCAATTTTGTGGTGGTGGTAGGATCCATCCTAGCTCTGGGGATTGCCTACAACAGTCCTGAATCAACGATCCAATTACTTAGGCTATTAGGACTTAAATTATGAACCCTGAAAAAATTGGCACAAAGGAAGGGGTAGTTTTTCTTTTACTGCAAATCCTTTGAGACTATTTTAGGAACATGTGGTCTAATCCAGCAAGAGGTTTCTTCTTGGCAGTGCCCTGCTACTCTTGTTTTTTAATTTTTATTGAATTTATTGGGGGGTAACAATGGTTAATAAAATCATATGTTTTAAGTGTACAATTCTATAATGCATCATCTGTATATTGAATTCTGTTTTCACCATCCCACGTCAAGTCTCCTTCCATCACCATTTACCCCAACTTTACCCTCTTCTACCTCCCCTACCTCTCTTTTCCTCTGGTTATCACCATGCTGTTGTCTATGTATATGAGGTTTTTGTTTATTTATTTGTTTTTGTTTTTGCTCAATACCTTCACCCTTTTCACTTGGAGAGAATTATGCTAAGTTAAATAAGCCAGGCAAAGAAAGACAAACACCATATGATTTTACTTATATGTAGAATCTGATGACTAAAATAAATGAAATAGAAACAGACTCAGATACAGAGAGCAGACTGACAGTTGTCAGAGGGGAGGGGTGTTGGGGGGCTGGGTAAAAATGGGTGCCCTACTACTTTGACTTACTAAGATAGGACTAGAGAAAGTTTCACCAGAAAGCTTAATAGTCTTTGAATATTCTTTAGAGCTGTTTGCAGTATTCCAGTACAGACAACCCATACACTGTGAAGCTCTAGCATCACCTAGGAGGTGGAACAGACTAAATCGTGGGCTGATTAAATGGTTGTGGAGGCCTGAATGACTAACTGGTTGACTCACCTAGATGTCTGAACCTAGTTGTTCCATGTATTTCCACCACGGTTCATTTAAGATGTTGACCATGGTTCTCAGAGATTCTTGGTGGCATCATAGCAAGAATGGCAATGGTTGTATCACTACCTGTGGCACTCATACATGGGTCATCGGTGAAGATACTGCTTCAGTGTAATGTCAAGGAATAACATTTTTTCCCTACCTTGCTTCATGTAGTCAGGGTCATGTATTGCTGTGCCAGGGTGGCACTCTCATCTGCTGTGTGTTTAATATAAAAATTGGCAGAAGCAAAGTACACTCACACAAACACACATCATAATTTTTTCCTGCTGCTTCCCCATCTGTGGCAGTTGATTGTCAAATGTCAGTGATAAAGTAAGCATCATCCCCGTGTCCTCATGGAACACACTTTTCTAAAAATGCATAGTGTAACTAGGGCTTAAAAATAAGACAAAGTAATATTAAGTTTTCGGAGAAGAGCATGGTCATCTTCAAGTAATGTCATTTCAAAGATATGGCACCATACTTTTTATAGAAAAAATGATTCCCTACCAGGATGTACTCATAAGAATTTTATGAAGTTTTCAAAGGGAATATGCAGCCTAAAGTTTCATCAAAAGTTTTTTCTTTATAAAATTGTGTATGCCTCTTATCAATACAGAGTTCCATTTTGGGATAAATTCTTTACATATTTCATAAACTGACCACAACTATCTCATCAGAGTTTTCACTCTCTGGGTAGAATTTTTCATTCCATAATCAGGCTCTGGCACTTATTCTGCAGTCTTTGTTGTGGGCATTCAGTAACTGGATGACACTTAAGATCATCATTCCAATCCGGAGGGCTAAAGTGGCAGAATTGGGCAGGAGGTAGCTCTTCTTGCAGCTCAGGCGTGGCCCACCAGGGGGTGACAGCTGCTGAACTTCAGGCCTCAGGTACAGGGAAAAGGATGTTTACTCCAGTGGGGCTCCATGTGGCTGGTGTCTGTCTGTGATGAGGGCATGAGTGAATCTCACCTTTTGGGAAGACTATACTAATTTCTAAACTGGCGTCTGAACTAAGCCCAGATTTTGGTCCTCCCAATATTTTCTTGACAATATTTACCTTTCAGGCCTTTGTACTTTTTCAATATTCCTATTCCTAGGAGCCACTGTGCTTAAAAACCACTGCTGTTCTTTCATTTCCTAACGCTACCAGCTATCTCAGTCTCTTCCAAAATTAGGGCCAGGATTCAGCACACCCTCCATTGCACTTCCTTAGTGAGAGCCACAGTGGTTAAAGCATCTAGATCCTACCTAACCAGATCCATAAAGGTCACTACTCCTCACAGCTCTTCTGGATTCCAAAGCAGGGCAGTGCTGGTGGGGTGTGCACCTGGCTTCTACAGTAGCTTCCAGAGTGGCTGGGGAACAATGTGTAGGCATGGTGTAATTATCCCAGGGACAAACTTCACTGGGGGGAGTAAAGGAGTGGGATGTATCAATTGTGTTTTTATTTCTGTCTCCAGTTTCTCATTCATAGATTCATTCTGAGGCAAGGTGGTTTGTTCCATGTGATCTGTCTGGAATATTGACTATGGGACTCAACAGTGGCTCTACTTTAATATGAAATTGTTGTCAGCTTGGTAACATCTCCCTGTTTACATGCTTTCCTTCTCCATCTCATATGACTCTTGCTATTAGGTTGGCCAAAAACTTTGTTTAGTTTTTTTCCATACAAGGCTCTAGTAGTGCTTAGTTGTCTTTAACTTCATTTGAAACAAGATTGTATTGTGACAGCTATTATATCAACATGCATCAGAAAAACATCAAAATTAGTGAATTTTTGTGCAGCCATTTTAATATGAAAAGATGGAAGAAGATACACATTTTTGGTGTGTAATGTTTTATTATTTCAAGAAAGGTGAAAACACAACTAAAACATCAACAACAACAGAAAAAGATTTGTACAGTGTAGGGAGAAGGTGCTGTGATTGATCAAAGGTGTCAAAAGTGGTTTGTGAAGTTCCTTGGTATTGACATTTTGGCTAAATAATTCTTTGCTGTGGGGCTGTCTTATGCACTGAAAGATATTTAGCAGCACCCCTGGCCTCTACCCACTAGAAGCCAATTGCAGGAGATAGCCCACATACTCAGAATATCTAAATCAATAAAGTTATTGATGAAAGTGAAAAATGTGTCCTTTATTTTACAGAAGAGACTAAACAAACTTTTTGGCCAACCCAGTACACTAAGATTACACCTCCCATGTCATGAGTGTTTAAACCAATCCCATTCCCTCATAGAGAGACAAGCAATTATGCTTCAAAATGCTGGATAGAGGGAAAATAAGGGGATCTGTGGATACATGGCCACCAAGTCGTTGTTTAAAACTGTGAAAAGGTACACTTTTTAGCTTTTATAAATAGCACTGAAAGTCTTAAATGCTTTGGCCCTCTGTTCTTCTGCTCATGGATGTTTCTGTTCTTGAGATTCCTTAAGAACACTTGGTTAAGTTTTGGACAGATCAGTACTTGACCTGTTTTCCCATCTAACACTGCCCCTGCAGAGGGTCATATCTGACTACAATGCAGATTCTGCAGTGTGTCCCCCTGGGATGGGAACGTGAACCCAGCAGAGCCCAGGGGAGTGAACCCAGGAGGGCAAACTCTGCAGCAGTGAATCTGGCAGGGCAGCAGGGCGGGAGGGAGGTGCTGAGGATGACTCCCGTTTAATCTGTAAGTCTCACCAACCTTTATGTGATCAAGATAATTCTACAGTGTTCAGTGTTCTTCCTGTCTACCCTTATTTTGCTAACTTCTCATTGTTGAGGCTTTGCTGGAGATAGCAGGAGTCTTTTCTCGTGAAATAATCTAATGGAATGAGGAATTAGGCTACTTGGGAGCTAGATTTACTACCTGTCAGTTTTTTAGATTTACTGAACTTCTTTACATAAAGGGAAGGTTCTAGAAGGGAATCTGAGGAAGGAAAAGAGAAGAAGGAGAGGGAGAGGGAAGGTGGGTATGGCAGATGTCAGCTGGATGAGCACAACTTTTCTGTCTGGTCATCAGTATAGTTTATATTCTTAAGGGAAGGATTTGTCAAGTTGGGACTGAGGCTAAAAGGGCTATATGTGATGTAGGACCGGGGATGCCACCCAAATCAGCCATATAAAGTTAATCTTTCTGTGGAATTGATTAATTTGACTTGTTTATATAATGTAAGTTATTTCCATAGGCCAGAGGCTGTTGAAACAGGACTGTGTTTATGAGACTAGCTAGTAAGATATATGTAGTTGGCTCATGTGCCATCCACAGGTCCTATAAGGATACAGACTGCTGGGAGTGTGGTGGGAAGACGGTGAGTACTCAGCATTCGGCCCACATTGAAATTGTCTCAGCTGAAGAGAACCACATTTCTGAAAGCCATCTCCTCTTCCTGGGGTGGCCTACATCCAATATATCCTTATTGTGGTGGGTATAAAGGCTTTGACTTCTTGTTTCAGTACAGGAAAGCTTTGAAATACCATTCCAGGTTCAGAAAGCCTCACAAGTTCAGCTGAGGTTTTGTGGTGATATCATTGCCTCTGCCTATCCTGTTCCTTCCTTCCCTCAGGCATTGATGCTGAGAGCTTTCTGACAGGCCTGACTCATGCTAATCTTTGTTGCAGATTGGATTCTCTGGGAAGCTGGCCGTAAGGTGATATTTAACTTCTGAGTCCAGTTTAGAGGGCCTGTGGTCCAGATGCCTTTAGGATTGTGATCTCTATAGGTAACAAGCTTGTTCAGAGTGAGTGTGCTGTTCCCCGGGAAGTTGTGGGAGTGAAGAATAGCTTTCCTTCCAATGTTGCTCTCGCTCCCCTTTGACTAGCTCAGACAAACAGAGCACCCCTCATTTCTTTGGAGCAGAATTTGACATATTCTGAAGTCAATCTCATTCACTTTCAAATACTTCTCATGTGAAACTCTTTTCTCCTTCAACCTTCAAAGCTAATTTATATCTCTATGGCCCCACCTGGGCTAGTCCCTAGGATTCAATCAACACTGAAACAGCAAGAAAATCCGGCTTCATACTGACTGTAATCTGTCATAGTGATAGATTGAATCCTTTGAGCCCCAAAGCTAGCCTTTACTGGATCAAATTAAATGGCGGCACAAATACACAGAGACAATGATGGCTTTCCTAGCAGGAGTAGCTATCCTGAGGGAAACCAGCTATGAGTGGTTGATTTAATCTTCTACCCTTTCACCCAGATTTTGTGACTATTGTGCATTTAAGCCCAGTGCTACATCTTGAATATTTCTTCTAGGCCAGGCAGAGTTCATCATCTTTGAGGTCTTAATCCCCCTGTGAATATTTCACTTTAGGAACATGAGTCATCGGAGTCACCCTTGTGAAGGTGAATCTACCCCGAGGAATGGAAGTCCTGTGCCTCTATGAGGACCCACACCTTTGGGACATGATCAAGTTACATTGGCTTATGGGAAGGAGGTGGTTATTTAGTTTTTTGTTTGTTTGAGGATCTGAAAAAAGGGGCAGTGTAGAAGGAGTTTTGTAGGGAGAATCAGAGGGACTCTGATGTGGGATCTGAGCACCAGATGGGCTCCACCGTTTGGGAGGCCATGGTGTGTCTCACCAGTTACTTAAATTGGACATAAGATCATTGTCTCTTTAAAAGTATTTATTCCCTATCTCTGTCAATTGAAGAGCACCAGTTAGAGACTTTGATTGTCCTAGTAATAATGAGCATTCCCAATGCCCACACCGTTATAGTCTCTAAATATTCCAGGTCCATTCTTATACCCTAGATAGAATAAGACTAGAATCCTGCTCCAAAGTGGATTCAGCTACTTTTCCAAGGATCCATATATTCTTTAAGTGGGAAATATGTTTTCAGAAAGCAAGGAAGCTGTCTGTGGAAACTGGTAGGGATCCATGAAGGTCCCTTTGGATTCCTTTTGCTGTTTCTGTGAGCCTCTCTCCTGGCTTTGATGTGTTCTTGCTTCCAATAGCCTGTGCCTGCAGCTCCATTCAGAGAGCGGCCATCTGCTTGTGCTCAGAATGCAGGCACAGAAAGTCAGAAATACCTGGGTGTTTACTCCCTTGGCCCATGGAGGGCTTTGTTTAGTCAGTTATTCCTCAGCATTTGACCTGACTTGGAGGAAAAGACCTGGGCTCTCACAGTCCTGTAGCATCATGGTTCCCTGACTCAGCTTCTTCCTTGTCCCTGACCTGCTACTCCACTTCCTTACTGGTTTTTCTGGGGCACATTTTCTTAATAAGTCATGTGTACATATGAGGGGGACCCCCAAAAAACTGAGAATATCTTCTGGAGGATGGGTCCCTCATAGGCCAGGCTTCCCCCACTAGGTGAGCATTCTAGGAACCCATCTGTATCAATGTACCAGCTGGCCTTGTTGTGAGAGGCTGCATTGAGCTTCAATGATATTTTTGAAGACTCTTTGAAGGCATTTTGCCTTTTCAGGGTGGGTGATTTACAAGTTCTGAGTGTTCATCAGTTTTTGACCAAAGAACAGCATGCTCTGCCCCAACCTCCCTATTCCCCCGATCTTGCCCCAAGTGACTTTTTTTTGTTTACCTCAATGAAAGAAGTCCTCAAAGGGAAATGTTTTGCTGATGTGGAAGAGGTGAAACAAAAAACAGCAGAAACACTAAAAGGCATCAAAATCAATGAGTTCAAAAACTATTTTGAGCAGTGGAAAAATGTTTCAATAGGTACATTGTATCAAATGGAAAGTACTTTGATGTACTCTCCATTTTTGATGGTGACTGAAGTTTAAACATGTAAGAATAAATACACAACTTTTTATAAATTCCTTTTTTGGTCCCCCCCTTATAAGTTCTAATCTCAAGGTCTGTTTCTGGGAACCTTGGGAAATTTCTGGGTGCTACAGGATCAAAAGCAAAAAAAAAATTGACAAGTTTTTGTGCTCTATATATACATTATTAAAATTCTGTAGGGTCACATGTCAGTTGGTGACTTAGAAACTTAAATCCATTACCATAAATATGGAATGGAGAATCATTTACTTGGAAGCCATAATAAATACTTCTGACGGTTGTGGTTACTTCAAGTAGAATGTGAATAAAAATTTGTGATCATAAAAAATACTAACCATGGGATCAAAATAGGAATTCTGGAATTTGTTCAATGAAATCTGAGATTAGACTCCTTAGGAGGTCTGTAATTTAGGGGCTTTTGAAAAACATTATATGGGGAATCTGGAGACGTTCTAGAAAAGAAGGGATGTAAATTTGGAGGGATTAGTATGCTATGGAACCTTCTTGTTCTTTTGCCATCCCTACATTTTTGGTCCTGGAGGCAACGACACACTATGGAGCATGGAATTGGCTTGCTGTGGCTGCATAGGGGTGAGTGACACAGCTGAAGAGTGTGAGAGGGTTAGATTCCCAGGAGGTGAACCGACATCCCGAGGAAATAGGAGAGAACTGGGCAAACAAAATTTCATGCAAAAACTGCTTGTTTAAAGCTACATTTTTCTACATTTATACTTGCCTGAGAAATTTTGATCTGGTCTGTTGAGACAGCTGATACTTCTCCATGGCACACTGTGAGGTGGTGGCCAGCACAGTAACCTGTCACATTGTGTCTTAGCTCACCTTACTTCTATTTTCCCCTCTCATTTTTATTGCCCTGGCCTTGCACCTTCCATAAGATGTCATTAGTTAAAGCTTAATCTCTGACTTCAGCTCTGCTTTCTAGAGGATGTAGGTTAAGACATTTATTGATTATTTTCTTAGAGGCAATCAAAAGATACTTAAAAAGATAATTCTAAGGAAATTGCTAAGAGAAAATGATTGAGTCTAAAATTCTATGTGCAATGATTTAAGTATAAAGACAACATAAATAATTTCAGAGATGACTTGGTTTACCCCATGCTTCTCAAATTCCAAAGGATATATAAGTATATTTTTATTTCTCAGTTTCCAGGAACAGTAGTGAAGGGGAAAAAAATCAAGCTTAGTATTTAAATACTTGTGGATAATACGGTTGTAAAGGTTAATATATAATCCTTACAAAAGAATTCTTAAAATAGTAGGTACAAATGTAAAAAAGAAGAAAGTGATGTAGTAATAACCTTTAAATAAAATGGTACAGGAAAATATTAAAGTAAAATGATATTAAAAATTATCAAATATATAGGAACTAAGCAAATATTTTATTTTGTTTAATATTAATACTATCACAAGAATATAAGTATTGAAGGAATCTAGAGGTAAATTTAATATTGATGAGCCATATCCTACCAACATAACTCAAATATTTATGTAGAGAACATGCCAAAATATACAAAGCCAAAACTTGTAGAAATGAAAAACTGATAAAACCAATCACAATGTACTTTTAACAGATTTTATTAGAAACCAAGATCAAAGTAGAGCAAAAATAAGGAAATAATAGGTATGAGCAAATAATAACTTTGACTTATTATACAATTTGATTAAGGAAAACCAGCCATTTAAAAATAGAAATTACAATGTAACATTTTAAGTCCATTGCAATAAACTAACAGTATGGTGTTACCAGAGAGAAGGGAAGCGAGCAGGCAGTAAAGGCTGAGTGGGGGCAAGTATACGGCGGCAGAAGAAGGTTTAACTTCAGGTGGCGGGCACACAGTGCATGTAAGATGATGTATCATACCGTACACTTGAAGTCTATATGATCTTATTAACCAATGTCACCCCGACATATTTAATTAAAAAGAAGTGAATTAGTAGTTCTATGAGGGGGAAAAAGAGAAGTAAGGTGAATTAAGACACGATGTGACAGGTTACTGTGTTGGCGACCACCTCACAGTGTCATGGAGAAGTATCAGCTGCCTCAATAGACAGGATCAAAATTTCTCAAGCAAGTTTGAATGTAGAAAAATGTAGCTTTAAACAAAAATTACAAAAATTCTTTTGTAAGAAGAAAATTTTATGAAATATTATTCATTACTAGACAAACGGAAAATAAACTAAATATTTAACTCAAGAATCCAGGGGAAAAATTAGCCAAAATAAAGTGGATGTAAAAATCAATAAAGACAAAGCAGAGGTTTCTAAGGTTGAAGGGATTAAGGAAACCAATATATGATCAATAAAGCCTTGAAAGCTACTTCTTTTGAAATATCAGTAAAGAGATATTCCTGTGGCAAAACTTTTTGCCAATAAATTTGAAACTATAGATGGAATGAGTAATTCTCTAGGATGAAAATGACTGAAGAAAAGATTGAAAGTCCTTGGCAGGCCCACTAATGTGAGTAATGGATTAATGTCGCTCCTGATCCAAACCTTCCTGACTTCTGGGTCCTCTGTGGAAACTATAGAGTTAAGGTCAGTGTGGACTATGTGGTGCCTCATGTGCCATGACCCCCATTTACGTGACATCTCTGGACTGATGGAGACATGAACTTGCATGCAGGCTTGGCCCTACATGCCTAGAATGGTGGAAAAGCTGTGGGAAATGGAAGCTGTGGCTTCTGTTTGTCAAGGTGACCCCCACACACCTTGACGCTCATTCAGGACAGTCAAGCACACTTCATATGAACAAAGGGGCAAAAGAAATCATGCACCTGGGCAGCTGCTGGTCCTCTGGAGAGGAAGAAAGGCTGCATTTCCTGAGCTGTATCCTTCCTTAAACCTAAGTAAAGACAGTATTAGATGAAGGATATGTGTCTCCTGGGTCTGATTGCAGATTAGAATCTGTAATAGCCACTAACATTATTGGTAGTTAAAGCATGTGGCCTAGATGGTTTCAGTAACCAGTTTTAAAGAATTTTCAAGAAGCATATATTTTTTGTTCCTTTTTTAAAAGTAATCTTGGAGCATAGAATAAGATGCAAAGCTTCTTAATTCATTTAATAAGTATAGCATAACCTTTTTACCCAAATAAGACAATTTGAGCACATAGGCCATTTCACTTTTGAGAGAGAGAAATCCTAATAAAAATCATAGTAAATTTCCTTAATCTTTCAAATTAAAAATATACAATCTTTTCAACCTTACATGTACACGTATATAAACATACATGGATAACTCATCATTTAAAGCATTATAAGAATGACAAAAATGAAATCAACCCAAATTCCCACCAACATTGAAATGATTGAATAAATCACATTATATCCATTCTATGAAATTTTGTATAGTTCTTAAAGAGTTACATAGAGTATGTGTGTATGTCTGTACATACTGCATTTAGAACATGGGTGTGGAGCAAGAAGACTCAAGTTTTTGTCCAGGCTCTGCAGCCTTGTGCAATCTGCTAACTCTCTTAATCCTGAAGTTCTTTGACTCACAGGACTTCATGAGAACCAATGGAGAGGTTTATATTCAAGTATTTTTAGACTGTAATATGCTCTCAAGATATTAAAGATCAGAATATTCAGAGATAGTAAAGATTATGATTTTAAATGATGGCAAGTTTCCAAGATTATCTTGGATCCAATTAATAACCAGGGGAAAAGGAACATTGCCCATGTCAGCGATGCCAAACAGAACAGTGACCAGCACATTAGGAAGTACTATAAGCATTAGCCATTACATCACACTGTCTTTATAGACCATCTTCAGATATCACATCAATTTATTTGCTTTTAACTATCACCCAGGCCTTCTCATTATCTAAAGAGAATGGATGTAAGTCTAATCTAGGCCAATAATGATATCCTCTAAGATTACTCTCTAAAGCTACATTTTGGCCCATTCAGGTGTGGCTTAGTGGATTGAGCACAGCCTGTGAACTCAAAGGTCACTAGTTTGATTCCCAGTCAGGGCAGTTGCCTGGGTTGTGGGCCAGGTCCCCCAGCTGGGTGTGCGAGAGGCAGCTTGTCAATATTTCTCTCACAAATCAATGTTTCTCTCCCTCTTTTTCCCTGTCTCTAAAAAAATAAATCTTTAAAGCTATGTTTTCTCTAGTTAATTTTTGGGGGGTTTAGTAAACCATCTGCTCTTTAAACTGTGATAGGGCAATTTAATTGGCTTCCTAATGGAACATTAGAGGGATAACTGAAAGACATCAATATTTACAGTCTTGAGTTAAACTAGGGCCAATCTGACAAAAACATAATGATAAACTCCCCAGGCATCTGAGAGAATGCTAAAGTTTTGTGCTGTAAAAAGTCTATCATCAAAGTCAATTTTTGAGGGGATGGAATAGATTCTTATCTCAGTTCTGAGTGTTTTGAAATGCCCTTTGTGCTGTGGCTACAGAATTTATGGAGTGTAGGAGTTATAACTAGTAACTGGTTATAGGTCTGAGCCTGTGACATTGATGTGATTCAATTAGGAAGTGGATGTCAGATGTAAAGTCTTACCCCTTACAGTGGCATTTAATGGATAAAAATGGTTCATTAAACCTTTAAAGAAACAGTGGCAGGACCAGCAAGGCTCACCATATGGTTGGTCCCATGATCTGAGCAGGTTCTGTGTTAACTTAGTCACCCTCATCTGACCCGAATTACCTGAGTGACTAGAGGTCATCTCTTCTAACAGCCAAATTTCAAAGAGTGGGAAAGAAGAAAAGAGGTTAACTTGTTAAAGTAACCTACTTCTACCTTTAATGAGCTAAACCTCAGATCAAGGTTTTCTGATTCTTAGCCTATTTTTCTTTACACTGAATAAAGTAGTACCCCTAGGTCTACTTCTAACCACATCTGTTATGGGTTGAATTGTGTTTCCCCCCAGAGATATTTTGAATTCCTAGCTCCCTGTGCCTATAAATGTGGCCTGATTTGGGAATAAAGTCATTGCAGATGTAATTAGTTTAGATGAGGTCATACTAGAGTAGGATAGCTCCTTCATCCAATATGACTGGTGTTTTTATAAGAAAAATAAAATTTGGATATAGACAGTAGATAATTTAGAGTTAGTATTGGGTTTATTGGGTGAACAGGAGGGTCTGATGCTTAATAAACCGAGTCTGAAATCTTCATGTTAAAAACTTTTAGCATCTTAATAATATAATATAAATTTCTAAATGCTTTTATAATGCACTCTAGTGGATTATAATTAAATGGACACAGCTTGGTGGGCATACGTATTGGCTCACTGTCTGCTAGGTCTGGTTACTCCAGATTGTCTAACCATCGTGCTTTCCACTATTATTTATACCCTGAGAGCTGCCAACAAGGAAATAGCTCTTCCATAATTATCATGACTCTTTTTAGAGTTAAAAGTCTCTACTTCTATTTCAATAGCAGTATAAAAAAGATTATAAAAGGTGTACCTATGTATGATTGGCCAGGTGAACTTTAATACAGTGAAGCCAACCACTATTTAACCCAATATAACTGATGAGTGCCCAGAGTGCCTCTGTTTAGAACAGAGTGGGGAACAGGACAGACAGTGGTCTTTCCTGTAAGTATTTAATATGGTGAGTAAGTTTACCATTAAAGTAATTCCTGTTTAAACACAGTGGTGGTGATAAGTTTTATGAGGATAAGCATGAGTCAGGGGAGCGCCCATAAGTGGGAAAACCTGTTTGGCAGGGAAAGACAGAAGGCATCTGAGAAACTGACACAAGCTTTTTTTCTGGGGAATGAGTAGGAAGTTTGCAGCCCTCATCCAATCCATTGGTAAATCCAGTGTGCTCTCCCTTCAAACCATATCTTTAATTTAACGACTTCATTGCTTGCATCGCTAATGCAGTGATGGCCATTCCCTCACTACCACTGCAGCTCATAGACTATTTCAATGTTTTTCTGAATAGTCTCTTGCTTCCACCCCCATCCCCTTACGGTCTCTTCTTATCACAACAGCTAGAGTCATTCTTTAAAAATATGATTCATATCATGTCAGTCTTAACTCCAAAACTCCAATAACTTCCCAAACTGGAGTAAAACAGAACCCTTACAATGGTCAGTGGTCAAGAAGCCACCTTTCTGACATTATTTTCTTCTGCCCTCTGCCTCTCCCATCCTGTTCCAGCCACACTGGCCTCCTTTCTGTATCTTAATGTCCACTGAGAGTCTTTACTTTTGCTATTTCTTCTGCCTGAAATGCTCTTACTGAGATGGCTGATCAGCTCACTCATGCATTTCAGGTCTCTGTCAGCGGTGACCTTTTCTGCAGGATCTTCCCTGATCTTTTAGTAGAAAATGACAACACCCTCCTTTCCCTCAGTTGTTTCCTGTCGCACTAGTCCTGTGTTATTTTTCTCTACAGAATTTTAGCCCTATCTGACCAGCTTTCACTTACTTTGTTGCATTTTGAAAGAAAGTAGGATGGGGCTGAGTGGGAAAATCCTGTACAGGCAATTGTACAATGTGGCAAGGAACTTGTCGAAGGAATTGAAAGAAGGCCACTGTGAAGGAAGTGCACAGAGCCATAGGAAAATTGCAAAGGAAAAGGAGAGGTGGGCAGGACTGTCAGGTGGGCTACAGAGAGAAAATTAGGATTAGGGCCCAAATCCCTAAGAGAAACAGGTAGCCACTAAAAGTTTTAAATGGGAAGGCGATGATCCAGGTACACGCTCCAAAGACCACTCTGACTCTGTGTGGAAACCGGTTGGGAACAGCACACTACAGTGATTCAGGTGGGAGATGAGATGTGTCTGAGCTCAGGGGGGAAGGGTTGTAGACACAGACGGACTGTGGACAAGGTCTGAGATGTTTGTGGAAACTATCAAACTTCGAAGGGAACAAGTGTGAAGATGCTTCTGCCTCTTGCTGAGCCGAGGAATCTGGAGATGGAGTAGGTTTTTGTTCTGACATTAGGGGCTGGCAGAACAGATCAGGAATTCTACTTTAGACAGATTGTCGTTATCCCAGAACTCTTCAGACAGCCAGACCTATTTATGTAATCACTCAGTTGACATTTCCACTCGTGTATTTATAGGCATCTCAAAGCTTATAATATGTAGCATGGAATGTGAACTTGTAGAAAAGCTCCTCAAAGACATTTAAGAAGCAACCATATGAGAACCTAGGACTGACCCCTGAGACGTTCCAACTTGTAAAAGAGATCAGATAGAAAAGAAAAATCCCCAGAAGATGCCCTTGCTCCTTAGGGATTCACTCTAATCAATTTTTGACATATGAAGACACAGATGCCCAGAGCAGTGAGGCAACCTGCCTGATCTCACAGGTAGCCGAGCAGTAAGAGTAAGTAAACTCTTTGTGGATCTGGGTGGAGTAGAAAGAGGAAAAAATAAGTCAAAACAAGAAGAGGTTTTAAACTTTCAGCAGAGTTCATATTACTGCTATCACTTTGGACAAATGGTCTTGGATATGTTCCTATCTTCTTCCATCTGAAATTTATGTCTACCCCATTAGAAATATCTAGAAAAAAGATTTCCATTTATCTTTTATTTTTCAGAAAATGCCTCCCCGCCACTATCATCAGACTAAAAAAATTCCTAAAAGTTATAAAACTTCTTTTAATTTTTAAATATCTATTTAATTCCCTCCCTCCCTCCCTCCCTCCCTCCCTCCCTCCTTCCCTTCCTCCCTCCCTGTCTGATTTCTTCTTTTCTCAGATAGGGATGTATGAAGCTCATGTGTTTTCAGCTCTTACCATCGTCAGTGTACAGTAATTTGTTGATAGACATGTGTTTAAATAGAATATGCAGAATGTGACAGAAGTGCATTTTTTAAAGTTAATTCCCAGTATGTTCTAGGAGGAGCTGTAATTCTCACTGTTCTGGATAAAGAACAGATTCAGATCATTAGCATTCTGTTCCTCACAGTAGGGGAAACTTTTGCAATAAGTTATGCTCCTCAGAGCTCCCATAGACCTTTATAAACACGGCTTGCAGAGCCCTTGAAAGCTGCTTCTACTAACTTTGCAAAGGATGCAGAAACCAGTTTAGACAAATTACCAACTACAAATGTAGAGCCCAGAGAAGAGCCACCGGATCAATGTTAGTAGACCCCCTCAATCTCCTCAACAGAACCTTATCTTTCCTCTTTAGAGTTATCACAAAATTTTAAGTTAGTACTTCAATGCCCTTTACAGAGAGTTTAAGTCACTTGCTCTTCCCCACGAACAACATTTTAGTCAAAATGTACTTGAGCTCCAATAGCTTGGTGAAAAATAGGTCACTGCTAGTCATGTTTAGCGTTCCTCTTTCTTCCCCTTTGGGACAGAATCTGCCTTCCGACCATTTTTCACACAGAATAAGGATTAGTGCCTCTTTATCAATGTTGTCCATATCCCCACTCTGTATACTTTATTATCACTGCTCGAAGGTGCTTCTCAAAGACTGAGTTGTAGAGCCATAAAAAAAAATCAAGCTCCCCAAAGCCAGGGAAAATTGAAATGTCACTCTTTACAAGGAGTTTTAGGAGGGAGACTAAGCATTTACTTCAATACAGACCATCCATTCTATGGCCTAGTTTAGAAACTTTCAAAATCAATTTTAAATCTTTTCTTTAGAGCTTTCACATCTCCTCAATATCATCCCTTTTTTATTATGAAATTGCTTCAGCCTGGCAACACAGGCTGGGGTGGGGTGGGCTTGGGGAGCATAGGAGGCAGGCTGGTGATTGATTTATTGTCCAGGCTCTGTCCTTCATCCCTCCTGTTGTCCTCAGCCCCGCACACCAGCCTGGCTGTGGGCCTGGGCTCCTGCCCCAGAAGCGCTGAGCCTGCCTGCCGTTTGGCAGACATTTCCCTTTGTTTGTGCTCCTTGTGCTGCTCTAATAACCCTCCTCAAGGCCAAATTAGATTTATACGGAAGGGGAAGTCAGCTAGAGGCTTCAGAATGACTATGCTAATTAGAAACCAAAATATAAACAGCAACTCCACATGGATGTATTAAATAGGCCAGCAGTCTCCACAGCAAATCAAATTAAGAGAAATCCCATTATCTCGCTCAGGGCTTCTGCATTTTTTTTCTGACCGCCTGTTTTCCTGTTTGAACAGAATGAGGGTACAAATATATTTCATTACAGGTCTGGTTCTAAACTAAACATCTTTCGACCTTACCCCAAATTACAATGCTACCATGCCATTATTCACAATTAAACCAAATTCATTTTTAAAAAAGCCATCAAACATTTATGTATCACCCTCAAAAGATTTTAGATTTCATTGCAACTTCAACTATTTCATTTATCCTCACCAGCTTGGCTTCAGTGTAAACTACTTACCACAAAGTATTCTAAACAGCTCTCTGAAGAGCCCATGTATCCTAGGATAGTTTATGTTTATTAATAATGTTTATTAATATCTGCTACAAGAAATGAATATTTCATCCATTAATCTTTAACCTTGTGCAGTCAGGCTGATTCTGCAAGGGAATGTAAAAACAAAAGTAGCCTGTCTCCTTTAAAATGAACCAACGTTAGTGGTCAGGGAGGTTTTAGATACTTAATCTTAAAGGTGACAGAGCAGCTGGGAAGGGCAGTTACTTTTGCAGCCAACAGGCTTTGTTTGAAGACCTGTATCCAAATTGTGTGCCAAGAATCCTTTATGACCAGAGGGATTTGTGTCAAAAAAATTAAGAGGGACAGCTCAAAATTATTCTTTAAGCTTTAAAAGGGGAGGCAACAGTAATATCCTTAACATATTAGATACAGAGTCATTGAATAAAGTCTCTGTGATGCAATAGATGTTCTTTCTTTCAATTTTATCAGTTTACAAAATTCATGAGGTTAATAAGTATTAAAAATCTCATTACTGTAGCGTATCAGATAGGGATGTAGCTTGAGGGTGCAATAAACTAGTTCTATTGTAGAAATGCCATCAAAAAGCAAGACCGTGCTTACCCAGCATTATAAAAACCTCTATATCTCTTGGCATATATATCTCTGAATGTAATGAAAAATATTACATATAGGGTTTCTAAAAACTCATAATTCAGACCTTGAAACTTGTTGACTTCACATATAAAGTCTGAGCAGGAGGTTATTAGAGTTTGAAAGAGATTCACCATCAACATGATGTTCTTGGTCTAGCTGTAGATATATACTGGGCAGTTATATCAATAGTCATGTTTTGCCCTATTTGAAAATCACATGTGACTTTACTGAAGCCATACCAGTTCTAAGTACTTTCCATGGTGTACCTGTTACTCTCCCTTCCTGTAGAGGTTATAAATCAACACTGATAGGGTTTAATAGCTGTCTATTCCCTTCTAGAAAGAAGGGAAGATGGTTTTCCAGCATTTATCAGTAATGACTTTACCAACTCCCTTCCCTATACTTTTCTGCCTCCAACCCTCCCAGCATACCTTTGGAGCCCACATCACTCTTAGCTAATTGTCAGCTACACCATTGTCCTTCTCAAATATTACTCTGTTTTAATAGACAACTTAAGACAAATTACCATTAGAAATTCATTTGGGGGGCCTTAATTATAAAAGGCAACTGAATGGGAATAATCCTACATAGACATTTAAGCTACTTTGCTGGAACATGAGATATTTGCTCATCAGCCCTTGGGTAATTCTAAATACAGTAGGCAAAGAAGGTAGGTGTGGAAGATATATTGCTTTCCTACCCATGACTTTCCCTCCTAAAGAACTCTTAATTTTTAGGGAGCAGATAGGGCTCTATCTGTGATCTCAAGGAGTTTGGGTTCTCATCTCAGCTGACAAATCATGATTTGTCTAAACCACTCATGGATATCTATTTCCACAGATTGATGTAAGCACAGTGGGGCGGGGGGAAGGAGCAGGGAACATGACTAGGTTTTGACACATGAGCTGTAGGGGAACACTCATTTTTATTCAAAAAGGGAAGCCATCCTCAGCAAAGCCTTAGGAAGGATAGGCCTTTGGCTTCTTCCTCATTCTGTTTGCCTGGAAGTCAAATGAGAAGCATGGAAGTCATCCTTCTATCACATATTGAAAATTATGTGGAACAAAATTCAACATTTTAAAGATTAGGAATAGAGAGCCTGGGCCCATGCTATCATAGAGCCTACCTCTAAAATTCTCATTATGTGAAAAAGATAAACCTCCATTTTTTAAGTACCTCCACACTTTTTTTTTTTTTTTTAAGCAGGAAGCATTCCTAAGTAATACAGTAGCTGACAGGCATTAGCATCCTTAGGCTACATTTTATTCTCCAGGGCCAGTGCAATGTTTTCAGAACTGGAATCCAGTGCTTTCCACCAGAGCTGGGTGTGAATTGACAGCAGTCAAATTTTGGATCATTGTATTAATCAACTTGGACTGTGTTATAAAATACCACAGACTGTGGTGCTTAAACAATGGAGGTCCTTTTCTCCCAGTTCTGGAGGCTGAAAGTCCAAGATCAGGGTGTCTGCCTGGTCAGGTTCTGGAGAGGACTCTCTTCCTGGCTTGGAGATGGATGCCTTCTTGTTCCTTACATGTTAGAGAGAGTGAGCTTTGGTGCCTCTTCTTCTTCTTCTTTTTTTAATAGAAGGGTACTAATTCCATCCTGAGGGCTCCACTCTCATGACCTCATCTGAACATAATTATCTCTCAAAGGTCTGATCTTCAAATACCATCACATTGGAGGTTAGGGCTTCAACATATGTTTTAGGGGGATACTTCAGTCCGTAGTGATATTCATCTAACACACACACATACACACAGGTCCAGCACAAATAATCTCCCCTTTTTATTACAAAATCTTTTATTACAAAATCATAAATATGTAATTCAGTAACATAACATCATACTCAAGCATACAATATGACATTTTAGGTGAAATGTTCAAATTAAAACTACAAGTTATTACACCCATATTATTACCCTACCAACCATACTCAGGCAGGCTTTACTTCTGCTGGACCCTGTATATTTATATTTATCACTAAAATGGTAAGGCGATTCTCTCTGCTGGCTTCACAGGCTTGTTGGAGCTTACATGAAAACAAGGGATCTGCTCGTGCTTACCAGGTTTGCACTTGTCCAGCACGTCATCACACTATGTTGCTTCCTTAGTAAGGTCAGTTGCCCATCTGTTCTTCCTGGCCTCTTGCATTGTACATTTAGTTCCTCCCTTCACTTTTATTCATCCACCATGTGTCTAGTCGCCCTACCCAAGTGTAACAGGTCTGGATTTCACAATATACAGCAAATGTGAAACATGCAACCTTATGTATTTTTTAGAACTTACCTCATCTTACTGAGTCCCTACTAGGAATGAGTCATAAAATATTCTAAACACTTCAGACTCAAACAAGTTATCAAATCAGTCACTTCAGTTTTGATTAATGATAAATTCAGGATTTTTGTTCCATCTACTCTTATTCCCTGGGGCTTATGATAGTCATGACAAAGGTACGAGGAGAAATGATCAAACTCCCACCAGTGTTTGAAGACATCACACAGATGAAGCTGCCTGTGCCCAGGCTTGGGCAATAGTACAACTCCTTCTTCTACATCTCTCGCCTGGACAACTGCAATGGTATCCTTACTGATCTCCATACATTGACTGTTATTAACATGTGCATACATTGGTGACCTATTCAAACATTACAGATTGATATACAAATATGAATATCAAGTCTCCTTCCCAAGCTCCAGGCCTATTATCAAGATGCAATGACTTAATACTAATTCAATGGTTTACATCATAACTTTAAAGCTGACAAGTATAAGAATAAGATTTTAGATAGGACTTATTTTCTGTGCTGGGAAAGGGGAATAACTTACTAAATTTACCAAACTTCCTACCTCTTCTATGAAATCTGTTAATTATAGTTACAGAAAAAATTGTAAATGTCAGTGCTTGATTTAAAAAATAAATTATAACTAAGTCTTCCATTCTTTGGTTTATAGATTCAACCCATAGATAATGAATGACATTTATCATATTATGTAAGTATTCTTTTAAAACCAATGCATATGAATGGATTCTTATAGGAGTAGACAATTCTAGATTATTGAAACATTGCTGTTTGAAGGAGACTTTTTCATGGGTTGAGATCTAATGTATTCTATGAATTTCATTTTATCTAACTTTTCTGGGTTCTTGTAACTATTCTTTCCCTTCAGTGTAGAGTTGGAATGTCTTCCTGTGTTGCTTAGCCCCAAGAATTGTTTTTTGTTTCTCTGTACCCTGTCCATACTTTGAAGAATGTCTAGTAAAAGGATTCTTCATAGTCTGTCTCATTGGGTATGCCAGCTTGTTCCTATTAGGACCCTGGCTTTTAAGTTTATACACAGCCGAGGTATAAAACCTCTTGACTTTTTGATTTTCTTGGCAAGATTATCATAATTGTTGGTCAAATCAAGTTGGCATCTTTGAGCATAGAAATGTTGGCTTCTACTGAGCTAGGGAGCATGCTAACACATTCTCTTCTTGTACAATATTTAGGTTTCTATGTCATATTTTTCTAAATGACAAAATATGAATCCATCAGTTTCCTTTATTTCCTAGATAACTTCCTCTTGCAGCTTCTGCATTGTAGCTCCAACTAAGATTCATTATTCTCTGGCCATGATTTCTTACTCATCTGGGACTTTCTCTTCTCTCCATTGTTTGAGCTCCCAATTCTTAAATCATATCTCTTATTATTTTTTGTTGTTATTTTTGTTTATAACCTTGATTTGATAGAATCCATGCTCCAGTAGCATCTGAGGAAAGGTATGTAAAAGGTTTATTTTAGGTTCTATGACATCTGTGCATAAAGTATTTAGTCATGTAATATGAAAAATAGAGACATTTACTGAAGAAGATACAAGAAACATTGCACGCAGGATAATGACACCTCAGTCCCCTTAAAGTAGGCCCTTTGGGACCTCACACAATTCTCTCACTTGCCATCAGCTGCCCCATTGTATTTTCCTGAATCTCACTGATGGTCTGAAATCTCTTCCCTTTCAAGGGTTATTTTAGTTTTGAGAAAAGTCATTAGTTGCAGGGCACCAAATCTGGATTGTAGGGGGTGCTAAGTCACCTAGGTGATTTGACATTTTGACAAAAAAACTCTGCATGAGACATGATGCATGAGTGGGTGCATGGTCACAATGAAGCTGCCAGATAACCAATTGCCCATAACTGCAGCCTTCTAAATCATCTGAATAGTTTCTGTGGAGTAATGTTCAAGCTTAATGCAAAATTTGATGCAGATCTGTTGCTTTATCTACTCACTCATTTTGAATGCAACAACCACACAGTACACATCATTGCTCAACAGCATCTACTGCCCTCACTGACCAGTACAGTGAAGTGGTCATTGTTGACGCATGCCCATTCCAGTCCACTCTTCTTTGCTTCCAGGTTATATTGATGTCACATAAACTGTTTTTGTTATATTAACAATGGTTGGTCTAGCCACACCAGCTAGAGCTCCTTTAATATTCTTATTAAAGGAGAACTACCATCCTGACTCCTGCAGCTTCATGTAGCTTCTGTGGACAACTGTGACTCCCATGGATGACTAGGAAGTGCATTTAGTTTTCTGTACTAGGGACACTGGGACATAGTGGAAACATGCCTGATGTTTTTCCTACTTTGGCAAGAACAAAGTTGTAGGTAAGGACTTTGTCCTTGTAGATAGACGTTAGTATAATGACTGCTTCTCTTCTACAGATTTTTTTGACTTAATTTCTTATGGATTTCCTTACTTATGGATTCAAAGAATTGAGGCAAAAACTTACCTGGATGCCAGAGAGAACCTCCAGGGTATAATCAGCTTTCAACATAATGCTTTTGTCAGAGGAAGAGAGACACAAATTCAGACACAAATGCTGATACATATGCAGTCTGGATGAAGCATAGCATGCATTTTTCAAAATGAAAAGGACATCTGCTAATTGTCTATTTGTATATGCTTCCCTTCACTTTAATGCCTAGAGTGCAAAATAGACAATGGCCTTTAAGAAATGGGGTTCAGATTAAATATTCCTACTGGCTGTCCTATGTAGAGTTAATGGCTAATGTGGATGGAAGCAGTGACCAGCCTCCATTTCACCTTTCCATTGTCTTCCAGAGTAGCATGTAACCTATTCCAAGCATCTGCAACTAGAGGCAAAACATGCCAATTATTTTTATTGATCTACAACCTTCATAGGTGGGACACCTTGCCAGGGCAGCATATGGAAATTTAGATAAGGAAATGATTGCAGAGACACGGAAAGTGCTTTGCTATTTGGAAGAGAATGTATAGGCCTTAAAAAAATAACAAGTACTTGGTATTCCAGAGCTTAAGAGCGCCAAGACAAATTATGCAGTCGCTGCAATGGAAATTGATTACTAAGCCTTCGATGAGTCACATGCCTTAGGAATTAAGTACTCCAATCTATTATTGTCAGTATCCTGATGGGTCAACCAGGCTGTGAATGGGAATTTGCATAAAATTGATTTGAGTGTTTTTTCTTGAACTAACATCACTCAATCAAGGGACACATTCAGACAGAGCTAGATAAGTCTGACTGAATTTGATTTAGAAAAGCAGAGTAGCAAGGGATTAGCAGGCAGGATTTAAAAGCATCATAAATCTGGCACTGCAGGCTGGCCTGGGAGAAGCAGATGAGCACTCTCTGGGACACAAATAGGGTGTACAGTCAAAGCAAATTTGTTTTACAGTTCTATAGCATGTTGATGTGGTCATGGATTACAAAAGTCACCATCACTACTTCTTAGTGGATTTGAGATCTGATACAGAATTGATCCAGTGTGGATGATAGAGGAGGCTGTGCCACTGGACCCTGCAGGACACACACTACATTAGGCCACACTACCAAGACAGAGAGTTATAGCAGCTCTACCTAATACATAGAAACAGAGGGGGGCTGCCAAAACTAGGAGACAAAGAAACCTGGTCCAAGTGAAAGATCTCCAGAAAAAGAACTAAACAAAATGGAGATAAGCAATCTGTCAGATACAGTTTGAAACACTGGTTATAAGGTTGTTCAAGTAACTTAGTGAGGAACTCAACAGCATAAAAAAGATCCAGTCAGAAATGAAAGATACATTCATTGAAATAAATAAAGAATCAATGATTTGGAACATAAGGCAGCAAAAAAACAATCAGAAAAAGAAGAAAAAACAATAAAAAAATCAAGGCTAGTATAAGCAGTTTTTGGGATAACTTTAAGTGTTCCAAGATATGCATCATAGGAGTACCAGAAGAAGAAGAAAAAGAGCAAGAAATTGGAAATCTATTAAAAAAAAATGAAAGAAAACTTCCCTAATTTGGTGAAGGAAATAGACATGTAAATCCATAAAGCAGAGAATCCCAAATAAGATGGATGCGAAGAGGCCCACTCCAAGACATATAATTAAAGCACCAAAAGTTAAAGATAAGGAGAAAAATTTAAAAGCAGCAAGAGAAAAGCAGTTAGTTATCTATAGGGGAATTTCCATAAGACTGTCAATTGATTTCTCAAAAGAGACTTTGCAGACTAGAAGGGATTGGTAAGAAATATTCAGAGTCATGAAAAGCAGAGACCTACAGTCAAGATTGCTCTACCCAGCAAAGGTGTTATTTAGAATCAAAGGGAAGATAAAGAGGTTCCCAGACAAGAAAAAAACTAAAGGAGTTCATCATCACCAAAATATTATTATATTTAAAGGGACTTATAAAGGGACTTATATTATTATATTTATAAGTTAAAGGGACTTATTTAAGAAAAGAGGGAAGTTCAAAACTATGAACAATAAAATGGCAATAAATACATATCTATCAACAGTTGAATGTAAAAAATCAAACTAAGCAAACAAGAAGAACAGAGACAGTCATGGATATGAAGAGTGTTTGATGGTTGCCAGATGGGAGTGGGGTGTGGGAGATGGGTGAAGAGGTGAGGAGATTAAGAAGCCCAAATAGGTAGTGACAGAATAGTCATGGGGATGTGAAGTATAGGGGATAGAGTAACCAAAGAATTTACGTGCATGACCCATGGACATGAACAATGGTGCAGGGATTATCTGAAGGAGTGGGGGGTGCTGGGTGGAGGGAGGCAACAAATAATCAGGACAATTGTAATAGCATAATAAATAAAATATAATTTAAAAAATGACAGCATTTGCCATCTGTCTCAGGACTGAGTTTGTGTTTCTAGTGTAAATTTCTCATGCAGTGAGTGATCTTTTGACCTCAGGGAAGTCACTCTATGTGTAAGGAAGCTTTTAGATAAAGAGGACAGGTAGACTAGATGATCTCAGGTCCACATAAGTTTAATATTATATGATTGTTTGAGCAGAAAAATATTATCAAGCGCTAAATTTCACTCAAATATTTGATGCCGTTTAAACTGGATCAGTGATTTTCAACCTTTTCATCTCATGGCACACATAAACTAATTACTAAAATTCTATAGCACACCAACATTTTTGCCAACCTGTAAAATAGTAATAATTTTGATTCATTCACACCAGACTGCTATTGTTGTGTTGGCTGTTGTCATTTTTTAATTTGACAATCTAAGGGGAAGAGGTCAGTACCCCTGACTAATAGTCAAGTATTGCATGTTTTAAAAATTCTTACATCATTCTGATGGAAAGTTGCTGGGCTAGATGCTTGGTTTCCCAAAGAGTCTCAGCCATGCCATGCAGTCTGTCCCAGCAAAGAACTGATGGTTTAAGGAAGACATGAGTCCCCAGGAGCTATGATGAATTGAAAAGTTTTAGGTACTGCAAACTGACAATATTTGAACATTGAGAGAATAATTATAGTTCAGGAAGGAGCATCTGTTGATATTCAAAATGATTATGACTCACTAACAAATTACAAAATAAGTAAATGAGTTCCCTTTTTAACTGCTATTAACCACTCACATACATACACTGATAGGAATTCAAATACTTGCTTTGAATGGTTGAGAAAGAACATTAAAAACTTGTCAGATAGTCTCCTAAGGTAAGAGCAAAATGTGAATTCTCAAAGAACCCACAGTGTCCTTATATCTGAGCCTGTTCTAACTAAATAACACCAGGTCAAAATTTTATTTCTTCATTTAAAAAGCACCTGTAACTTTGGAGTATTAGAGTATTCTGGTTGAAGGGTACTTAAAAGAAATATAATTGACTAAAATTCACCTGTACTAATCACTAAGCTAAAAACTTGTTAAAGATGTGAGGTTACTGGTTTGCTGATCAGACAGGATTTGTGGGAGTAATAGCTGACCTCTTATCAATGTTGAGAGTCTCTTCCATTTCCATCTTGTCTGTTCCCAGGGTTGCCATGGTAACACTATCAGGATGTCCTTACTGTTGATTACGGCTTGCCAGAAATCTTAGAGTTATCTTAGAATATAGGTGTCTAAATTGCCACCTGCCCCTTTCATGGCTGTTTCTGCCATTGCAGGACACAGAATTCATAACACTGTTGGAGTCTTTAATTGTGCTGGCATTCATAGGATATGCATCTTTGATGTCTTAGGCTGTATCTTTGCTGGTTTGATTCTGTGTGTTAGGTAGATCTGCAAAGACTCTGGTGCAGGCCTATGTCAGATGCTGCCTCTGACTGTGTTTGATTAAAATACAAGAAGTACTTCTTAAAGATCAATATCTTGAAGTTACTTTGCCCCTTGAAGTTCACTCTTAAGCAGAAGTCGGTAAAGTTTTGAAGATAAGCCATTTGTACAAGAAGTACTCATTGTTTGAATATGTTACCATTTGAAGATACTGTAATCAATAATTTTGCAGCATTGTGCATTAGGGGTGTTCAATCAAACTCCATTCAACTTGAACCATGGAGTCTGTTGAATTCTTGTTTGAACTAGAAAGCCATTGAAGTTGAAAACAGTACACCAAAGATAAAATTACTATATTATAATGCTCTAGTGAATATATGGGATGTACTGAGCCTAGAATAATGAAAATTGGGGAGAAGCCAAGAAAAAGAAGTTGAGAATCCATTTTTAAGGGCATAAGTTTGGTCAGGACATGAATTTGAAGTAGCATTAAAGGTGTGTATTATCCTCACCTAGTAAACATATATAAAGGGCCTGGGAAAATAAACCTAGAGAGAGCTCTATTTGTGTGTTTCCAGCACAGAGGGGACATGACCCTAGACTGTCAATATTCAGTGGGTCTAAGATACAAATTTCAGGATGCCCCAAGAGTGTGTCAAATATTTGTACTGCAAGAGCAGGAATTCAAATGAAAGCAAATGCTGAGGATTCATGAAATGAAATATGGAGTAGAAAAAGTAGCATTTCCACAGGTCTATTAAAATCGGGGGAAATTCAGCTAGGAAAGAACTGGGCTAACGATTCCTCAGCCACTAGGGGGCTTCAGTTGAATATACGATGTGTATTTGAAGGCCCTTTTCCTTGTTCAGTGTCCTCCCTGGCATCTTTGGACCTTAGTGGGAAAATAAACAGCTGGTCAGTGTTTCCACAGATGTCATGATCTGAGTTTCCAGTTGTTTCCATAGTGATCTTCAAAGAGAAGAAACAAATAGGCAAGAATTCAAGCTCATTTTTGTGGTACCTCTCATATAAGAAGGACTCTTTTTTTGACTAATAAAACCCTATAGGCTTAACTGAGGGGTGTGATGTGAAAGGTCATACAGTTTACAAATGAATAAATCCACATTTATACTTTTCCATTAACTTCATAGGAAATAAAGAATCTAAAATTCAGCAAAAAGAAGTCAATGAAATGCTATGTTCTAGGTTCTAGAATATAAATGTAGTAACCATTCGTTTAAGTCTCAAATAATTATTATACAACAGGGTACCCCCCAAAGAAACGGGATTATTTTCTAGATGGTAGACCCCTTGTAGTACAGGCTTCCTTCACTAGGTGAGTGTTCTAGGAACCCATCTGTATCAGTGTACCAGCTGGCATTGTTGTAAGAGGCTGCCTTTGGCTTCAATGAAGTTATTTTGAAGACTCTTTTGACGTGTTTGCCCATTTCATGATGAGTGATTTCTGATTGTACCTGACCACACTGCACTCAGTGTTCAGCAGTTTTTGACCAAAAACAGCATGATCCCCATGCCCCACCCTCCCTATTCACCCAATTTAACTCAAGTGACATTTCTTCCCCCCTGGGTGAAAAAGTCCTCAAAGGGAAACATTTTGCCGATGTGAGTGAATCAAAAAAACAGCAGCATTAAAAGGCATCAAAATTGGTGAGCTCAAAAACTGTTTTGAGCAGTGGAAAAAATGTCTTGATAGGTGTATTGCATCAAATGGAGGGTATTTGAAGGTGACTAAAGTTTAAATATGTAAAAATAAATGCACAATATTTTAACAAATAGATTCTATTTTTTAACCCCCCCTCCCCAGCCCAAACAGTAAATTATGCAGAGATTTTCCTCTGAGGAGTCTAAGTCCTTGGTTATCACACTCTTCACAGGCTGGGTTTGTAGTACCCACTGAGTTGCAAGAAATGCCCAAAGGAGTCTGCTGTGTAAAAGCAGTCCTACCTCTTCCTAAGGGTCAAGGTTGATTTCTCCTGTCAAGACTGTGATTCTGTTTTCTTTTATGTCTCAACTCCCACATGGGTCATCAGGGTATTTTGAGTTTCCAGTTTTCATGACCACTTTACCTCTCTTTTCCAATAGTACTTGAAATATTGGGAATTCTTTTCTCCCTAATGTATAATTTCCCTGAGTATGTGCCTATGAAACCCATTGGTAAAGGAATCATTACCATGTATACTTGCTGTGGCTTTATAGGGTCCTTTGTGCTGGAGATCTGGCCACCTCTTCAATAAATGGGTTCTGCATCTAAAAATTGGTTCATGACTGTAAACTACACAATGAACTGTGGTTTTTTAGTGGAGTGCCCTTCTTCAGACTCCTTGTCATCCATCATTGATTTTTTTGTTGGTACCTGTTGAACAGTATCCTTGTTGGCTGCCCACCTATTTTGCTCTAGAGTGGCTGTGGTCCATTGACTATCTCCATGTTCTTTTGTGGGTTAGTGCCCTGTGACTGCCATAACCTTGCCAATCTAATAACTGCAACACTTTGGCTTGGCTTCTATTATTTAGGGTTCTACTATCTTCATACCGTAACTTTCCAAATGTCATCCCTGACCTCTATAGTAAAGCTACTACTAGTTCACACGTTAGTGAGGCTCGTGCCCTTCCCGACAGCACCTTCCTTCTGCCTTACTAAATAGTATTTGCAACAGGCTTTTCTGTGGAACATAATCACCTGGCAGGTCTTCCGAATGAATATATCAATGCTATAACCAGTCTAGCATGCTCACTTCCCTAAGCCTTTAAAGTTGTTCCTCCACTACCTTCCATGGAAATTCTAGCATTTCAACCTCTCCAGCATGGGTCATTGCTTTTTCCTTCTTTCTAAAAATCATACTAGCAGGTCACATGATTTTCTGGGGTTCTTACAAGGATGTTAAATCATGTATCTCAGGGGAGTACTCCTAAGTCAATATCCTTCTTACCCAAATTTAACTCTCAGGAAATAGCGTAAAGAGTTTATTGTCTTGACAGTATTCTTTCCCAACCATGAACAAACATGCTCTTAAGCCAGCCCCTCCCGTACTCCCCTGATTCCTGCTCATACATGTGGCCATGATTTCCTTTCCTCTTCAACCAAGCATAACCTCAGCCAGGCTGTGATGCCAGCTTTAACAACTGGACTGCCACCTTGTGCCAGGGTCTGTGTGTTCCTTCTGCTATCAGTGATGGGGTCTTCATGGCCAGCCAGTAGTGATTCGGCTCTAAGCCCCATCTTATCACTTACTTTCTCAGACTGTTCTGAGTACCAACTCTCTTAGGTTTGGTTCTTTGGGAGTGAACACTGAGATGATGTTTTGGGTGCATTATACTTATTAAGAACTAACACATGTGAAAGAGAGGAGGGGAGAAGATTGGACAGAGGAAGATGTACAAGTGTGAGGTAGACCCAATAGGGGTTTGGCTTAACCTGTCAGGTTGTCAGGGAGTTCTGGAGCAGGTATCATTCATCTGAGTTGTTACAACTCAGAATGGAATTCCCATCCTTTATATTTGTCCCTTACTTGGTCCCCAGGTGATGGCTCTCCAGGGAAGGGAATGACCTTGGGCAAGGCAGCTTTTTTCCACTGAGGCAGACTTTAAACGAACTGTCAGCTTGAGGCTATTTGCATTTCTACTGTGGCTGGTAACCATGGAAAAGTACTCCTTACCTTTCGAGGAAGGACTGGTCTAGGGTGCAGTCAGCAAGTAACCACTTTTGTGAAAGTATTTTCTTTTTAATTTATGTTGATTTTAGAGGGAAAGGGAAGGAGAGAGAGAGGGAGAGAAACATTAATGTGAGACAGAACCACCAATTGGTTGCCTTTCTTATGCACACCCCCACCCACAACTGGAGGACAGAACCCACAAGCTAGGCTTGTGCCCTGACTAGGAATTAAGCTGGAGACCTTCTGGTTTTTAGGACAACTCTCCAACCAACCGAGCCATACTGTCCAGCATGCCAGCATATCTAACTAATGGCAGGTGTCACACCGTAAAGGCAGTGTTGAAGAGGAAGGGATTTTCTTCCTAGATGAAATGTGATAAGGTAATAAGATGCATAAGTGTAGAGAAAGTGACTAGGCCTAGTTCTAGCTCAACTCCATCCAATTTCTATGATTTTTTTCCCAAGACAATCTCCTCTTCTCCATTTATTATTAAAGGGTTAAGTGCAAAAATACTAGCCTGGCCCAGCCCAGAAATGAAGCTCACACATGCTGTCTAGTTATCTCACTTGAAGGCTGCATAAGAAATAGAACCATTAGTCTGTGCATGGGAATTGGGAGGAAGTATTGTTTCATTGGTGATACTTTTTCAGCTCTGAGGTTTTAAATTGAAGAAGTCAGTTTCCATTCCTTTCTTCTTCCGGTTTCTCAAACTCTTACATCCAGAACACTGTACATAGTCATTGGCTCTTGATGTTTATGGCAGTCTGGTAGGGCTCAAAGCCAAGCAGCATTTTTTTGATAAAAATCAGTTTTAAGGCCACACTACTTCCTGGGGTATATAATAAGAACTTGTAGCTTGGTGTGGGAAGCCTTGGTATTTCTACATAAAAATTCATATATTTCATGAAGGAAGAATCTCTGCATAAGCTATGTCCCAGATGGTTCTCTTGTTTATTTTTCTGCAAAGAAGCCTATATGTATGGTTATCTATACAGCAAACCCATAAGAGTATGTACTAAACATTCTACTTGATTTGTTTTTTAAGTTTACATAAATGCTGTCATACTGTGTATATCCTCTGGACCTTGCTTCCCACTGCCTCCTTTTCCACATGTAAGTTTTAAAGAACTATCCACACTTACATGTGCAGTATATGTGTCTGTGTGCATGTTTGTGTGTATAAATATATGTACACATATATGTGTGTGTCTATACACATACAACATACCACCTATATCTGCTGAGGAACACACCATTATTGACTGTAGCCCAATTTATCGATTTCGAAGTGGACATTCAGGTTGATTTCTATTTTGCACTGTTATCAAATTTGCTACAATTAAAGCCATCGTATATACCTGCAACACATAAAATTCTTTGGAGAATGTTCCTATAAGTGTAAATGTATATAGCCTGTAATATGGAAATAAATGTGGGGGGAGCGATTTGCCAATATTTTCTAAGAGGTTATGCCAATTTACAGTTCTGTGAGCAGTGTTATAACTAGGTCTGAAAATTTCACCTTTCAGTTTTGTCAATCTGATAACTGTCTCTCTGTATCTCAAGGTAAATTTATTTTGAACTTCCTTGAAAATTAATGGGGTTGGGATCTTTTGTGGCTATTGGCCATTTTTCCTTTCTCTTGTGAATTTTTCTCATTGTTTCCATCCATTTTTCTAATTTGCTGTCTGCCCTTATCAATTTCTAAGAATTGAATATAATTGAATATAATCCTTTGCTGTTCTTGTTGCAATTATGTTTCCTTGATCTCTGGTTTGCACATTTTGATGTAATTACATTTATTACACTGAAAAAGCAAATAGTTTAAGTGCATTTCCTTTATTAGCTTTGTTTGCTTTCTCTGAGAAAGCCTTTCCTACTGTGAATCCCTCAAGATTTTGTCCTATATTTTCCTTCAGCTTTTATGTTTTACTTTTCACATTTATGTCTCATGAAAAAACTGTTTTTTTAAAGAAAATTAAGTTTATCTCAAATATTTTTTTTCATGCTGGGAGGTAAGGATCTGTATTTATTGGGCAACTCTTCTCCAGTGATTACTAATGCCACCTCTTCAGATACCTTACGTTTAGGGCTCTTTTCTGCGCCTTATGTTTGCTGGTTTGGTCTGTTTTCACCACCCCTTTTCCCCAAACACATACTCTGCACTCAAACCACGTAGTCTGGTTATTGTGCCTTTATAATGAATCTTCTGTTGTATGGCCACCCCTATTTTTCAAAATAAATTTATTTTAATGCATCCTTATGAATTTTATCATTAGTATGTTTAGTTCCATGATAAATCTCAGAATTGATTAAATTGCATTTAAAAAACTATTAGTTCTGGGGAGCAAATTGACCATTACATTCCACATTTATGGATTAAAAGACAAAATCCTTCCATTCATTAAACCTTTAATAAGGTCAAAAAGAGCAATATAGTTTTCCTTTCAAAATTCTTAGGAGTAAATATAATAAAATGTATAAATCCTTAGTGGGGTACTTTTTAAAATTTCATTGTTCTAATTTGTGTTTTTTTAGAATACAGAAACACTTGATTTTAATGAACTTTGCAGATAAACTCATAGAACTAATAAAATTTGGCTCTGATAAACATCAGGTCCTTGGCACTGTATAGTGATGATGACGTGTAATTGCTCATCTGTCTCTTTCTTTTCATTCTTTATACCAAGTGTCTTAAGTTTCTTTATCTTATTGCACTAACTGGAAACTTTAGTGCAGTGTTGAGTATTAAGTGTGATGGTGGACACCATTGCCATATTTCTCACTTCAGTAGAATTGCCTCTAATTAATGTCACCATTCATCATGAGGTTTCCTGTGGCTTAGTGGTAGGTGCTTTTTACCAAGTTAAGTTCCCTTCTATTCATAGTTATTAGAATAGTCATGAATGTGTTATATTTTACTGAAATTTTTAATAAGCCTATTGAAATAAGAATATGGTTCTTTCCTTAAATCTCAGTCTAATGTATTACTGCATATTATCTGATATTTAATTTTCTTTGCATTTGGGGGGTAACATTTACTAGGTTATGGTGCATTATTTTATTTATGTGTAATAACTAAACCTAAGTATTAGTAACTAAACCTGAGATATTTGCTTCCATGTTTATTGAAGTATTTTATGCATGTTTATTTTGACAGCTACAGAAGAAGTAATGGTACTCATTTTAAGAAGTAGACCCTTGTCCTGTACAGACTGAAGATAGTTTAAATTTCATACCAAAACTGAGGGAAAAGATTTGGTAAAACTTGCCTGTCAAAAGTTGGGACTTGGTGGGTTATTGTCTGCTTTCCATGATCCTACCTTCTTCATACCTCACCCCAAACACACACATGTCCTTCCACCCAAAACAGAGTCTTGATTGTTTATTGCTATTTTCAGAAGACATTCAAATCTACTTTAAAATTCATCATTCTTGCCCTGACTGGTGTGGCTAAGTTGTTTGGGTGTTGTCCTGCAAAGCCAAGGGTTACGGGTTCCTTCCCGGCTCAGGGCTCATGCTTGGGTTGCAGGATAGGTCCTGGGTTGGGGCACATATGAGAAGCAACCTACTGATGTTTCTCCCCTTCTTTTTCTCCCTTCTTTCCCCTCTCTCTAAAAATAAATAAATAAAATCTTTAAAAAATGTTGATCATTCATGGTTAATTCAGGTTTTCTACTTAACCAGAAAATTATCAAAACTTGAAATAAGTTGTGCTAATAGGTTTGAAACATGAATGACAAGAACAAACTTGTTCACTTTATTCTTACGATGGATGTTAATCTCAGTTGTGTTGTCTTTTTTCTTTTCCATTTGGCTAGAAGCTTGTATATTTGAAGAAGAAAGGTTTTATTCTGAAGGTTTACTAGTGGTTTCCTCCTTACAACTTAGAAGCATTACATGTGAGCTTTTATTTTGAAAATGAACAAGTTATCTTTGCAATATGTAAAAACATTTATTTAAAAAATCTGAGACTAGCAAAAAGTACTTGAATAAATTAGAAGGAAAGCAAAACCATTTCAAAAAGCAGAAATCAGTAGAATAGAATTTTTCTCTTTTGGCCATCTGTAATTCTTTGTGTTTAAGTCTTCACAAAGAACAAAAGAACTATAAAAGCAAGCTGTAAGATACAGAAATTTTAAATACCCTATAGGTTAGAGTGCTTAATTTATTCATAAATATTTCAGCGTGTGTTTCCAAGGGCTGATTTATTAGATCTGCTTCAAAGTAATATGGAAGCAGGGAAGCAAGTGGGGGTGTAGATGAAAGAAAACTGGCTCTGAGTTAATAAATGATGAGTACGTGAGGGTTCATTAAACATAAAAGTAGGGAAATTAGTAAAAGATCTTCTACACTTATCGTTGAAATGTTCATTGACTTCCTCCTTAAATTGCACTGCAGTCAGACATGGTAGTGTGGAAAAGATTGTTTGGAAACCAAAAATGTCTATTTTTAATATATCTAAATAAAAATAAATAATATATATCCACATATATAAATCAAATTGTATCAATGTTCTATTTTTGTTAGCTACAGTGTTCTTAGATATGTTTATTGAAATAATCATGTTAATAGTTTAAATTTTCTCTATACTTACCAATTTACTTAAATCAATTTGGGAGAATTAGAATAGAAATATAAGGAGAAATGGTACATTTTCCATTTGTAAAAATGCATTGTTAGAGGTAAACACCACCTATTGATCTCCGACTACTCAATCTAACATGAACATTTTTATATTAGCAGTTTTTTCATTTAGTGTTTGCTAGGTGTATCTCTTTCATTAATTTACTCAAAGGTAAAGTAATGACCCTAGTAAGCAAATAACCAGTTTTCTAGAGAACCATTCAGATTATCTGTTTTTAAAATGTATGTTTAATAATTACATTTGATGATTCCACTGTCTTATGGTTTGGGGGTTTGTTTTTTACCCTTTTAATTTCCGCCTTTAGTTGATTTCTTGAATTTGCCATTCCCTTTTTCTTTTCTGGTTTGGAATTTATTGATTCTATATCTAGTATTTTTTGTGTCACCTTTATGCATTAACATGAGTGTTGACTTAGAGGAAGATTGGCCTTGGACTGTGTGTTGATCAGGAGGAAGATAAAGATGGAAAGCCTTCTAATGCATCTTCTGCTTCACCTTCCATGTTATTGCTAATACTTTTGGCCTCCTGGTCAGACATTTCTCATGCACCACTTAACGCCTCAACTTCATCTGTCTTTTATCAGCTGCTTCTGCAACAGCTAGCTTCTGTGGATCATGCCTGACTTTACACAGGTGCAGTCTGACAGTATCTCATCTTTTACCATCTACCTCTTGCTATTTTCACTTTGGGACCCTTCTTGGAGCCTTCACATACTCATCTTGGATGTGTAGAAACTTATAATATTTTAAGGGCAAACCTTTGTTCATTCCCATTGGCCAAATACTTAACCACTAGCTCCACTTTCTCCCTCCTCCTATAGAAAAGTTCACTAGACATTTTTGGGTCTTCCTCTTTTCTGGTTTCGTTCCTGTGATCATTCATGCTGGTTCTCTAGGGCCGTCCTCTCCAATAAAATAGTAGTATATAAATTCCCTGTTTTGGGCTCTAATAATTTAAGATTAGGTCCCTGAGATCTGAGATGGGGAATATGGGATGAATGAGCCTGAGAAGCCTAAAACCCTGGAATGTCAGATATTGTTAAAGTTCTGCCCTGTAACATCAAGCCCTAAGTTTACCTAGAGCAGCGGTGGATAGTTACTATGCATACTGATAGCTTGTCATTTCAATACTTACATCTGTGCTCCCCTGCCTGAGGGCTTTCTCTGGTGTCTTGGAAGCCTGTAAACACATGTGGGGAGCAGCCCAGAAAAGCAAGAGTGAAATGGCCCTGGGGTGACCTTCAACCATTGAGGAATGGAAGTTGGCAGATAAACAGTCTAGCTTTCCTATCCCTTTTCGGGGACAACATATTTACAGGGATCCCTAAAAGCAGGATGGAGCTTTGGTTACTCAGTGGTGGCTCACTCAGTAATGTATTTTTCATTGTATCTTCCCCATTCTCTGTCTCTCCCCTGTCTCGTTCTTTTCACTACTTTGCTGGCTACAGATAGATTATTTGGTAAGCAATCCCAACACACACTGGACTTTGCCTTAGGATGTATATTTAGGGAGGTCCAAACTAAGATAACCCAGATTCCCTTACCCACCAGGAAGGGAGTCAGGATTAGAAGATCATTTCTTTTTGGTTAATAATATTCACAAATATTTGTTTGTATATGGACATGATACACTTGTCTCAGACTACATGTTCAAATCTTCGGGAATGTGAAAACATATATGTCTACAGGTATACATAAGGTTGCTGTGATATGTCACCCAGGTCCTCACTCAGGAACATAGCACGAATACCCAAGCTGTAGACTGCTGCAGGCAGACAGCTCTCCACTCTGAGTCTTCTTTGGGGGTTTCTCAGTGGCACAGAACAACCTGAACTAAAGTCATGCCTCTTTCTTGGGTAGACTATCTAGTAAATGATTGTCCCAGGAGTATAAAAGCCTGGCTCTCTTGTTCTAGCTGTGGGCAGCTCAGAAGAAGAAATTGATCCATAGACCTTCCTACAGAGTTGGCTGAAGTATTCTATCCAGACAGAATCACAGTTTGACTCCTTCCTCTGCCCAGTCCTACTTGCTTCCTGTCCCCAGCTGAGGATTCCAAGAGCACTCCTAAAAAGCCTCCTGCCTGCTCATCTCCATCTCAGGGTCTAGTCTTGCAGATCACATTCTCAGAAAACAGTGAGAGAGAGAGATAAAATGAAAACTGGGTTGTCTCACTTTTGCTTTAGTTATCACCTTCTCTTACAGACACTCAACCCTTTCATCCTGTGGAGTAGGACATGGGGATAATAGGGAGGTATATGAAAAGCTGAATCTGAAATTTGGGATGCAGTGTGTCTTGGAGGACTAGACTAAAGCCCGCAAGACCCAAAAAGGTCAGCAGGTACTCTCTCTGTGTCTGGTATCCATGTGTTTTGCTCTCTCCCCATTTGACAGCTTTTTAAAAAAATTCTCCCCATTTTACATTTAACCTAGCTATTTATAAAGTATTTGGATTAAAAACATTTTTTAAAAGAAATCTTATATGCCAAGGGTTAGAGGGATGCCTGTGTAGAGAAAGTCTGAATGGCAGAGGAAAACAGGTCAATCATGCTCCCAGAGATTGATTGCAGCAGCAGGCTGTGAGCTTGGAGGGTAGGGGAGGTAGAGTAGTGTTTGAAAGCATGCCCACAGAGTCGGGGCCGTGAGTCTAGATGGGGTTAAGTGAATTCCCTACTTCCCTAACGGCACCATTGTGGGTGGTAAAGAAGAGAACTGATCTTTTGTACTTTTGTATGGATGAATGGTTGCATTGGCTCAAACCTCTTTAAAAGTTCCCAGTAGGCATGAACAAAACAGAAGAAAGGGAACATATCAAACTGAACCTGATTTGTACATTCATGCCATTCTAGCCTTCTGGGGCTCTTGAGGAAGATGCACTCAATGGTGAAACTCTCCTGACCCCTAAAAAATCCTCACTTACGTGATCAGAGAGGAAAATAAGGAAAAGTCTGTATTAGCATTAGCAGGTAAAGAAGAGTACATGATATCGAGTGTATTTCTTGAAGTTGTAGATAGTATGTAACCAAAGGGATGGAAGTCAAGATTGGTCACTGCCTTGTTACTGTGGATTAATAACAATGACTACTTACAGAAAGGGGAGCTCAGTCTTAAGTCAAAACCAGCAATACTTTTTCCTGATATGATGATTCCTGGGAAGAAGGTGAACTGGACACCACCTTAGAGTTCAACTAAATTATTAAGAAAGCTAGTCATTACAGGCATAGCAGCTATAGTGAAAGCCACACAGCCAAAGCCCATCTGTACCCTCACTTCCCACAGGCTAAAGTGCTAATGCAAAAATCAACAGAAGAATGTTAAAAGATCTAAAATCTGGAAAGTATAAGGGCTTAGACCTATTTAATCCAAGAAAACAAAAGCTACCTATTTCTTACGCAAAATTAGACAACATTTTCCAAAGTCCTAGTCTTTTGCCTCATTTTACTCTTTAAATTGTTTCTATGAGAGCTGTTGTTAACAAATAGTTTATTATTTCTCACTGATTCAGGATTGAGCAGGCAAACTATAAAATTCAGATTCGGTGAAGGTAAGGGTTTGGGGAAATAGAAACTTCCCTAATAGATAAACACAATCAGTTTGACTCTTTCATCTGAGTGATGAATTAGAACTTTAAAAAAAATATTGTAGTTATCCATTACCATTTAATCCCCTTATACCTCCCTCACCCCACCCCCTGCAATTACCACGCTGTTGTCTATGTCCTTGAGTCCTTTCTGTTTTTGCTTAATCCCTCCGCCCCCTAACTTCTCCCCACCAGGGCTATCATCCAGCTCCATCTATGAGTCTGTCTCTGTTTTCATTGTTAGTTCAGTTTGTTCTTTAGGCTCCACATATCAGTGAACTCATATGGCATTTTTCTTTCCCTGTCTTATTTCACTTAGTATAATGTTCTCCAGGTACATCCATGCTGTCAAAGGGGTAAAATTTTCTTCTCTTTTATGGCTGAGTAGAATTGCATTGTGTAAACTTCCCATAATTGTTTTATCCACTTACCTACTGATGGACATGGCCTGCTTCCATATCATGGCTATTGTAAATAATGCTGCAATGAACATAGGGGTGCTTATGTTCTTTTGAATTACTGTTTGGTCTTCCTTTGGGTATATTAACAGAAGTGGGATTGCTGGATCAAAAGGCAGATCCATTTTTAATTTCTTGAGGTATCTCCATACTGCTTTCAACTGTGGTTGCACCAATCTGCATTCCCACCAACAGTGCAAAAGGGTCCCCCTTTCTCCACATGCTTGCCAGCACTTGTTGTTTGCTGATTTATTGATGATAGCCATTCTGACAGGTGTAAGGTGATATCTCATTGTGGTTTTAGTTTGCATTTCTTTGATGATTAGTGCCATTGAGAATATTTTCATATACCTATTGGCCATCTGTCTGTCCTCTTTGGAGAAGTGTGTATTCAGGTCCTTTGGCAATTTTTTAATTCAATTGTTTTGTTTTTGTTTTTTTTTTTTTTTTTTTTTTTTTTTTTTTTTTTTTTTTTTTTTTTTTTTTTTTTTTTTTTTTTTGCATTGAATTTTGTAAGTTCTTTATACATTTTGGATATTAACCCCTCGGATATATCAGCAAATATATCCTCCCATTTTGTGGATTATCTTTTTATTTTGTTGATGTTTTCCTTTGCTGTGCAAAAAACTTTTAGATTGATATAGTTCTACTTATTTATTTTTTTGTTTCCCTTACTTGGGGATATATATCCAAGAAAATGTTGTTAATGAGCAATGTTTGAGATTTTGCTGCCTATGTTTACTTCTAGGATATATGGTTTCAGGTCTAGCATTTAAGTCTTTGATCTACTTTGAATTTATTCTTTTGTGTGGTGTAAGAGTTTTGGGTGGTGTAAGGTGATTTAGTTTTATTTTTCTTCATGCATCTGTCCAATTTTCCCAGCACCATTTATTGAATAAATTATCTTTAGCTCATTGTATGTGCTTCCTCTGTCAAATATTAATTGGCTATAAAGGTATAGGTTTGTTTCTGGGCTCTCTATTCTGTTCTAGTGATCTATGTGTCTGCTAGTACCATGATATTTTCACTACCATGGGCTTATAGTGTAGTTTCATATTAGGTAGAATGATATCTCCAATTTTGTTTTTCTTTCTCAGGATTGCTGTTGCTATGCAGGGCCTTTTGAGATTCCATGTACATTTTTAAAATATTTGTTCTAGTTCTGTGAAATACATCATTGGAATCTTGAAGGAATTGTGTTGAATCTATAGATTGCTTTGGGTAGTATGGACATTTTAATGATGTTAATTGCTATCCAGGAACATAGTATGCACTTCCACTTATTTGTATCTTCTTCAATTTTTCTTTTTAGTGTCGTTTAATTTTCTGAGTACAGTCTTTTACATTCTTGGTTAGGTATATTCCTAGGTATCTTATTCTTTTTGAAGTAATTATGAATGGGATTGTTTTCTTAATTTCTCTTTCTGTTAGTTTGTTACTGGCATCTAAAAATGCAACTGATTTCTTGATATTAATTTTGTATCCTGCTACTTTGAATTCATTGATTAGTTCTAGCAGTTTCTTGGTGGAATTGTTGGGGTTCTATGTTCAGTATCATGTCATCTGCAAATAAAGACAGTTTTACTACTTCCTTTCCAATTTGAATGCCTTTTATTTCTTCTTCTTGTCTGATTGCTGTGGCTAGGACTTCCAGTACTATGTTCAATAAGAAAGGTGAAAGCAGACATCCCTGTCTTGTTCCCGATTGTAAGGGGAACAGTTGAAGTTTTTGCCCATTAAGTATGATGTTGGCAGTGGACTTATCATATATAGCCTTTGTTATGTTTAGGTATGTTCCCTCTATTCCCACTTTGCTGAGAGTCTTTATCATAAATGGGTGCTGGATTTTCTCAAATGCTTTTTCTGCATCTATTGATATGATCATATGGTTTTATCCTTCATTTTGTTTATGTGGTGAATCACATTTTTGACTTGCAAATGTTGTACCAACCATGAATTCCTAGAATAAATCCCTCTTGATCATGGTGTATGATCTTTTTGATGCATTGCTATATTTGATTTGCTAATATTTTGTTGAGGATTTTAGCATCTATGTTCATCAGGGATATTGGCCTATAGTTTTCTTTTTTTGTACTGTCTTTGTCTGGTTTTGGAAATAGGATAATGCTGGCCTTGTAAAATGAGCTTGGGAGGCTTCCCTCCTCTTAAATTTTTTGAAGTAGTTTGAGAAGGAGAGGTTTTAGTTCTTCCTGGAATGTTTGGTAAAACTCTCCTGTGAAGCCATCGAGCCCACACTTTTGTTTATTGGTTCAATTTTTGTTTTCTGCTTCAATTTACCTGGGTGTAATCTGCCTATTCAAATTCTCTTCCTGATTTATTTTCAGAAGATTGTATGTTTCTAGGAATTTATCCATTTCAACCAGGTTGTCCACTTTATTGGCATATAGTTGTTCATATTATTTTCTTACAATCTTGGATTTGTTTGCTTTCAGTTTGGTTCTTCTTTGTATTTGGTTATTCTCTTTCATTTCTGATATTACTTCTTTGGGTCCTCCCTTTCTCTTGATGAATCTGGTTAACAGTTTATCTGTCTTATTTTGCTTTTCAAATAACCAGCTCTCAGATTCATTGATCATTTATACCATTTTTTATGACACTATTTAATTTATTTCTGCTCCCATTTTTATTATTTTCTTCCTTCTTCTCACTTTGGGTCTTTTTTGTTGTGCTTTTTCAAGTCCCTGTAAATTGAAGTTAATTGTTTGAACCCCCCCCCCCCCACTTTTTTCCTTTGGTTAGGCCTGTAATACTATGAATTTCTCATTTCCTTCTTAGATTTGCTTTTTCTGTGTCTCAAGATTTTGGATTGTTGTATCCTCATTTTAATTTATTTCAAGTTATCTTTTGATTTCTTCCTTGATCTCATTGTTGACTCACTCATTGTTTAATAACATGTTATTTAGCGTCCATGTCTTGATGTATTTTTAGTGTTCTTCTTGTGATTGATTTCTAGTTTCATAGCTTTGTGGTCAGAGAACAAGCTTGATATGATTTTAATCTCCTTAAATTTATTAAGACTTGTTTTGTGTCCTAACGTGTGGTCTATCATAGAAAATGTTCCATGTACAGTTCACAAGTATGTATATTCTGCTGCTTTAGAGTAAAATGCTCTGAAGATATCAATTAAATCCATTTGATTTAGTGTGTTGCTTAAGGCCGCTATTTCCTTGTTGATTTTCTGTCTGGAAGATCTATCCATTAAAGTCAATAGAGTGTTAAAATCCCTGACTATGATTTTGTTTTGTTGATCTCTCCTTTAACATACATCAAGGCTTGCTTTACATATTTAGATACTCCTATATCTCTTATTTTTGAGGTCTAAATGTTTACTAGGATTATATCCTCTTGTTGGATTGTTTCCTTTATAATTATGTAGTGTCCTTCTTTGTCTGTTGCTGTAACCTTTGTTTTAAAGCCTATTTTGTCAGAATAAATATTGCTACCCCAGCTTTTTTTCCCCTTTTCGTTGGGATGAAATATTTTTTTTACATCCCTTTACTTTTGGTCTCTGTGTATCCTTCAATCTGAGGTGGAGCTATTGGAAGCAGCATATGTGGATCTCATTATCTTATCCAATCAGCTACCCTATGTATTTTGGTTGGAGCATTTAATCCATTTATATTTAAGGCAATTATTGATAGATGTGTATTTAATGCCATTTATTGTTAGACTGTTTTCCTCTGGTTTTTTTTTTTTTTCTCTATCTTTTTCTTCTTTTTCTTCAAGCAAGCCCTCTAACATTTGTTGCAGTATTGGTTTGGTGTTAAAAAATTCCTTAGCTTTTTCTTGTCTGGGAAGCTCCTTATTTCTCTTTTGACTTTAAATCATAGACTTGTTGGGTAAATTAGCCTCTGTCCTTGCTTTTCATCACCTTGAATATTTCATGCCACTCCCTTCAGGCCTGAGATGTTTCTGATGAGTAATCAGATGACTATCTAATTGGTGCTCCCTTGTATGTAACTACCTGCTTTTCTCTAGTGGCTTTTAGGATTTTCTCCTTGTCCTTAAGCTTTGCCATTTTAGTTATGATGTGTCTCAGTGTAGGCCTCTTTGGATCCATTTTGTTTGGGACTCTGCACTTCTTGGACTTGTGTATCTTTTTCCTTCACCAGATTAGGGAAGTTTTTGGTCATTATTTCATCAAATAGGTTCTTAATCCCTTGCTCACTCTCTTTTCCTTTTGGTATTCTTACGATGAGGATGTCATTACTCTTCATGTTGTTCAAAATGTTTCTTAAGCTCTCCTCATTTTTTATAATTTGTTTTTGGTTTTGCTGCTCTGTTGGTAATTTTTTCTACTTTACTTTCCAAATCACTGATTTGATCCTCTGCCTCATCTAACCTACTATTTATTCTTTCCAGTGTATTATTTGTTTCATATATTGCATTCTTTATTTCTGAGTGGTCCTTTTTTATGGTTACTATGTCTTTTTATCATGCTGTCAAGTATCCTTAAAATCATTACTCTAAACTATCTGATAAATTGCTTGCCTCCATTTCATCTAGTTCTTTTGGAGAATTCTCCTGTTTTTTCACTTGGGGTCTGTTTCTTTGTCTTCCCATTTTGGCTACATCTTTGTATTTGTTTCTATGTATTAGGTAGGTCTACAATGACTCTGGTGCAGACCTTTTTCAGATGCTGCTTTTGACTGGCCCTGGTCAAGGTGTTCAGAGCTATCAGTTATCCACAGAATGTGACTTTCTCTGCTGGGCCTGTCTGTGTGCAGGTTGCACACTGTGGCTGGATTTTGCCAGCAGTAGTCCTGGGGGATGTTAAGCTAAACTCTCAGAGCTCCCAGAGATCTACCTTAGTTGTTAAACTTAATTAATGATATAGCCTCAAGCTGTACTCAGTAGCTAAACTCCACAGTGGGAAGAGTAATTCCTGTGGGCGAGGCTATTTCTTCCCCTCTGGCTAAAGCCACTTGGAGGGAGTGCTTTGCCTGAGAAAGATAGCCTCTGCAGTATGGTAAATAACTTTGCACACGGATCCTGACAGCTGTTCCTTCAGTTCTCTCCCCAGAGCCACCAGCCCCCAACTTCCCTCATGCATTTCTAGTTCACTCTGCCCTCCCTCTGCTGGAGCCCAGGGCAAATGTCTGCAAACAAAATTGTATGCATTGGCCCTTTAAGAGGCTCTCTGTGTCTCCAGCCATCTTTCCCTGGCACAGAAACTCTGCTGCTTTTCATAGATGGATATTATCTGGATTCCTTTTCCAGCTCTGGTGTTGTATGCTGCAGAGGCCAGCTTGGAGTTTAGAGCCCACATTTTTCAGTGGCCTCTCCTGGCCACTGAAATAGCCCTCTGGAACTTTAGATGCTGCCCATGGGAGCCCAAACAGCCCTCTCATGCCTCCTTTGCACTCCCTACCAGTCACATTATGGTGAAGTGGTTTCTCTCATATGTCCTTGGTTATAAGGCTTCTTTTCTGCTCTACTAGCATTCAATTTGTTATTCAGGGTGATTTCTCTACAATTTAGCTCTAATTCCAAATTGGTCCTGGGAGGAGGTTAGTGTAGCTTCTGCCATCTTGGGTCCTCTCTACAAATTAGAATTGATTATGAAACCTATAGAACTAAGATATTTAGGTTACTAATGATAGACTATAGTGGGGAAAAACAATCAATATGTCTTTACAGCCTGTTTATTCCCTGAATTATTAAATATTGAGTATTTTTTAAAATCTACTAACTTGACAACAAAGCACCTAAACTCACTCATTTGGGAAGTCTCCACTTAACAAAGGCCTTCCAAGGGAGGTGAACTGTGACTCTCTGGATTGCATCTTCTGTATGTGCTCCCACAGAATGCTGAACATCCTTTAATACCACTCATATATCTCATTTTTGTAATTAGTAATTTTTCTTTATTTTTCCTGTTTGGCACTAAAAAACATTAAGTCAGGGACTATGTAATGCCTCTCTAGTGCAGAGCATAGATGGCATACACTTTGTGCAACTTTAAATGTTTCCTATGATTCTCTTCATCCCAGATTAGGCTTTTGAGAAAATAGGAACTTTATGAAACAGTAAGAGAAGAAAGATGGTATAAAATGGCTACCTTTATGAGAAAAGGCTTCAGTGAAGCTATAAATTTTAAAACTCATTAGAAGCAATAAGGAGTAGAGTGGACACTGAAGGCCTTTCTTGAGATGTTCTCTCAAATTGCAAAGAAAGGAACCCACCTTAAGTAGGAGACTAACATGGCTCAAATTTAAGACAACGAGCTGCTGCAGAGGCACAATTTTAGATTCCAAACCAATGAAAAGGAATTCCATCCTTTATAGTTACTCTTCTCTTGAATGACCTTAAATGAAGAGCTGTGGTCCACAGCAAAACTTAACTGAAATCTTCTGCCCTCAAACTGCTCATCTCACTGACATCTCTCATCTACATAGTATATACACTTCTATTCGGGGTCAAGAGCCTTCTCTCTCCCCCTGTTCTTTGGTCTTTAATTCTTTCCTCTTGGGGATAAGGTACAGTTTATTCTTCTAAAGAAATAATAGGCCTTTCTATAAACTTACCCCTTCTTCTCCCTTTAGGCAAAAGCCCCTATACAGTACTTTTTGTTGGGTAGGCAAAAGAAGAAAGGAAGTCTTTCTTCCTGGCTGTTAATTTTTATATTGTTGTAGATTGAAGTATGTCTGTTTGTGTATTACTTCTGTTCTCTTGTTATAGTGTCTTCCTGAACATCTGTTCTTTCTGCCATATCTATATTTCATCCAGATAATATCTGCTCTCTGATCATTTATCTGTCATGTATCTAAGAAGTGGGTAGTTAAGAATCAGGCAGGGATATTCTGTCTCTATAAATCTTTTCAATATTCTTTCCCCCATGGTGCTCTCTTCTGGATTTTGGTGGCTCTGGCACATGGCTTGCAGCAGCTTGTCTATCCAGTTCCAGCAGAGAAGGATCAGGCTCTTGAGATAAACTTGATGGATGCCTAAGCAGGCAACTTAGCTAAGCTGAAAAGAAAATCCATGTGTCTAAACTTACATCCCCAATGAAGAACCCCAATCAATGCATCTGAACAGAGGTAGGGTTTCATTGTCCCGTGGCATTGGGAAAGGGACATATCATGGGGTAAGTTTACCTTGCTTCAGAAACTGCCACCAGAAATATCTCTGGACTCCTGCAGAATCAAAATATGATAGACTCTAGAAATCTACATTCCTAGGCCTTGTAGTTTGCAAACACACTTTGTGGGCAGCACTGGTGGGATCTATTGTTATAGGCAGTGGGTCTCTCTAGGTGGCCACAGAGCTTATTACTTTACAGATGGGTCACTCACATTAAATACTCTTTGGAATAGTATATGGGTAGAATATAGAGGGTAAAACTGGACTGTTGGCCTTATGCTAGTAGTCTTGAATGAACAAGACTACTATCTGGGCCAACATTGGAATTAAAACTAGTTCATCTGCCCTATGAATGATTCTCCCATTCAGTTAGATTAGAAAAGTCAGAAGTCCATGGATTTGTTGTTATTGTTGTTACAAGGTAAGGACCAGCCTGAGATTTTCCTCTATTCCCTCTCATCCTGCCTGCAGGGTTAGTGTCAAGGGGTCCAAGTTTTTTAAGAAGTTGAATTTTCACTGAACTTACTACCTCATTGGGACCTCTGAGTTTTAAGCCATACTCTTCATATAGTTCAGCATCTTATTGGAGACTGGCTTCTACAATGTTATAACAGTGAATTAACTTCTCAAACATGGCTAAGAAAGCAGTTTTTCCTCTAACAGCGGGCAGCCTAGCATAGCAATAATATTATAGGCCTTGAAGTGAAGGTAGGCCTTGGTATTGATCTTGGTCTCTGCAACATCCCCCCAAATATCTCCATGTTAATTGATAGAAGCACGTTTTGGTTTCCTCACTTAAAAATAGAGATACCCAAATTGGAAGATGATGGATGTATAGAACACCTAGGAGTTACCATTTATTAGGAAGAGTGCTAAGCCAGTGATTCTCTCTTCTCAGCCCTTGTCTTATGAATATCAAGCTCAAATTATTATTCAGTGAGCATAGAAAGTAACTCACATTGACCAAATAATTCACTGGTCAATGCCCAGTTACCTGAAACTGGTGTAAACAAGTTTCTAGTATGTCTTTTTCAATGAGATGCTACCTCAAGATCCTGTACAACACTATCGATTTATAGGATTGCTTTAACTGACATCAATTTTCATTACTTTGAATGCCACTCCAGGTATTAAGTATACCATTTCATTACATACCTTCCCTGGTTAAAAGGGGGTACATTAGAAAATGGCCAAGGCTAGAACATTCACTTCAATGGATTTGAAACCTTCCTCCCCATAGAGGAATTTGTATCTCCTATCTCTACACATACCTTGCCATTCTGTTACATTGATTTCTAACTTGCTAAAGAAAATTCAGTGTGGCTACACTGAGGTCTGGACCTTCTGTCCTTAACACAGTGGGCCAGTTGTGTGCTGGGAACAGTCTAAGCACCAGTGCTTGATTATCTCTCCAGGGGCCTGGCAGTAGAAATAACTCCAGACTGCCTGTGTTAGGGGAACCAGCTGGACCATAACTTGTTCCCTTGATTCCTTAGCTTCTATGCATGTTCTCACAAGGAGGGTGAGGAGTGATTTGTGAAGAAATACAGGAGGCTTTTTGACATAGTCTAGCATGGCGTGACAGAGTGAAAGGGGCAGCCTCATTTTCTTTGTCCGATTACTGGTTATTCATCTAGTTTTTGGGTCTCATAAGAAATGGCACCTGAGCATGGTAATCACTCTCAAACTTGGTCAGTGTGGCATTACTGGAGCTCAGAAAAGTCTTTTCCTGGTATGTTACAGGATTTCTGTTATGTTAAAAAGAAATCTCACAGCTTTATTGAGATATAGTTGACATATTGCCTACATATTTGATGTAGACAGTAAGTTTTAACATATGTATACACTGTTAAACTATTACCACAATGTAAATAATGAACATATGCATTATTGCCAAAAGTTTCCTTGTGTTTCTTTGTAGCTCCTCATTCCTCCTGCTTCACTCTGTTACTATATATTAGTTTTCATTTTCTAGAATGAAATTATACATTATGTACTCTTCTTTTAAAATGGGTTCTATCAGTCAGCATAATTATATTGAGATTCACCCATATTATTGAGTCACAGTTTATTCTTTGATATTGCTAAGTAGTATTCACTGTATGGATATACCATAGTTTCTTTATCCATGTATCTGTTGATGGATATTTGGGTTGTTTCCAGGTTTTGGTTACTACAAATAAGGCCAATATGAATGTTTGTATACAAGGTTTTGTCTGGACTTATGCCTTCAATTATCTTGGATGAATATCTGGGTATGGAATGGCTAGATTGTATAGTAAGTATATGTTTAGCTTTAAAAAAATGCAAATGGTTTCCTAGTGTGATTGTACAATTTTCCCTTCCGTGGGCATGTATGATAGTGAGAGTTGCTCCGTACCCTAACCAACACTTGTTGTGGGCCTGGAGTGGAGGGCAAAAGTCAGCTGTACCAGCACCCCTTCTGCTTGGGCTCAATTCCAAAAGTATCATTTCCATCTTATAAGGTTGGATAAGCTGAGCAATAATAATACATGTGACTTAATGGGCCAGGTATAATCCGTTTATACCAGAAGAGACAAATGGTCAGTTGGTGGTCCAAGTCAAGTGTTCCATCTCTGCCAAGCCCTGGTAACACCACTGGAAACTATTTCTCAGAGGCATATCATTCTCTCTTGCAGATGACATGGCCTTGCTTCAGAACCCCAGGGCCTTTTCATAAACTCTACAACAAAGCATTCTGACCATTGACACAATCGTTCTGCTGAATCATCAGACTGAAGAGGTAAGGCTGCTTGCATTATAGTTTGGACCTGTCAACAAGCATCTTTCTGCTCTAGGCCCCACTTCAAATTGGTAGTCTTTTGAGTTACCTCACTTACAGGCCAGATGAGTACCTCAGGTGAGGGGTTCACTATCCCCAGAACCCAAAAAGGTTGAACGAGCACTGGACTTTTTTCTTTGTGGCAAGGTCTGCAAGATGCAGCAATTTGTAGTTTATGTTGGGGATGTCCAGGCAATTCCTGGTCACTAGACCTCTAAAAATTTTATTAAAATGACAGATTTCTGAATCTTAGAATGGTTCCTTTCTTTCTTTCAAGAGAACAGTTCTTATCAAAGCCTTCAGTATACTAGCAAACTCTTCTACATCTTGCCTCATCAGCATGTTTTCATGGCTGTCATGGATCAATGTGCTGTTCTGTATGTTTTCAAGTGGTCCAGATCTCTTATGACTAGATTATGACAGCAAGGAAGAGTTATCATAGTTTATAAATGCATTTTCTTGTCCAATCCATTTGAATGAAGTTTTTCCCAGGGCTGTTTTTAATATTCTTTCCTGATTTGGATGGAAAAAAAATGTATTCACCTAATCAATGGCTGTATATAATTTACTCATTAATCTGCTCTCTCAAAGATACTACCTCTAGCGCAGCAGCTACAATTATGGTTTCTACTTGGCTGAGTTTGCAGTAATATAGTCATTTCCAGGATCCATCCTTACTGTAATATAATGAGGCACCCCATAATCTACCTCGGAAACTCGGACATTTTAACTTTGCTCAGCATGGGTTATCATTTTCTCTAGGCTTCTAAATGCCTCCTGAGCAGTGAATTTTCCCTATCTTCTGTGAGGGGAAGAAGGGTGTTAAATCTTACATACTAAAGTTAATAAATTATTGCTTATCTGGTCTTATATTCCAGTCCTCTTCATCAAGAATGTCAAGATCTAGTCCTACAGATACTTCCCTGGCCAGCACATGCTGACTATTTATTTACATTGTTCTTATAGTTATACTCTGTCTCTTCCACACATCCAGATGCCCCTAGCTGTGTTTCAACGGGATCACCCTCACTATGCACCTGGGGAAGTTTCTGATGGGAGCTGCTGCCACCTTGTATGGGAGAAGACTATCTGTCTTTCCACAGAGTGGAGGTGGGTGGGGACTATCTCTGGAAGCTCTGAGGGTTTAAGGAAGTCCAAGGAACCATAATATACAGGGGACATCCACCCATATATGCCTGTTCCATGTGAGATTTCTAGGTTTTTCCTAACCAGGGCTCTAACCTTAACATAACAGATCTCCCTTGGCTGAGAGTTCAGTCATCTTTGAAGCTCAGCAACCCTCACTGTCAGATCCTCAGTCTGTTTTTGGCTGGGTCCACTCTTCCACTTCAGGAGGCAAGAGCCTCTTGAAAATTGTAAGAGAAAAAGCAAGCAACAGACAAAGAAACAAGTAAAAAAGGTAGCAATACTGTATATGCGATATTGCTTTCCCCTAGCTTCCACACTGCCAGCAGATTATCTCCGTTCCTTATAGGACCCTTGGCTTGTTGTCCTCTTATCTCAGAAAAAAGGGAGATATAATCTCAGAATCTGGGCACATTTACTGACCTCACACATTTACCAATCTGGGGGAAGTATTGGAGAAAATCTTCAAACCACTGAGCAAAAAGGGAGACGAATGTGGAGGGAGATGGAGGAAGGAAACAATGATGAATAATAAACCTTGGAATAGAAACAAATCTGAATGGACGTCAGGCTATCTGGTGATGCATAGTATAGATGCCACATGAGGACAAACCCTTAGGTTAATTCCTGTAAGCTATCATTAAAATTATTAAACTGTCTCAGCAAAATTGAGACATTGTCATACAGGGTTGGAGGAAGATGCCTACAATGAAAAGGTAAAGTAAAAGTATTTAAAATTTTCAGGGGGAAAGGCAATCAAAAACAAAGGTGGGTGAAAGAATTGAAAGTATTCTGTGGGTCTTGTCGTCTTGTGACTGGGGTAGCAACCATTTCCTCTACTGAGTTACTCTAATTTTCACAGTAGTTTGATTGTGAGGCTAAAGACAGGAATGGTGAGCTTTAATGGACTGGGTCAGTATGTAATGAGTACCAAATTGATCAAATCTAAAAATAGTGAGAAAAGAATATAAAGATGAAAGAAAGTGAGTTTAGTATTATTTATTATACTAAATTTACAGGACTTTTAAAAATATTTTCAATTATAGTTGATATAAAGTATTATATTTATTTCACACATACAACTGTGATTAGATATTTATATAACATGCAAAGTGGTAAGTCTAGAACCCCAATAAATCTAGAACCCAACTGACACCACACATAGTTATTATGATATTATTGACTATATTTTGTATGCTGTACTCTACATCCCCATGACTTTTTATAACTGTGAATATGTACTTCTCTCTTCATCTTTTTCACCCATTCCCCAACCCCCTCCCAGCCGGAAGCCATCAATTTATTCTCTGTATCTTTTAGTTTGTTTCTGTTTTGTTTGTTTGCTTATTTTTTTTAGATTCCTCACATAAGTGAAATTGTGATTTTTTTTTCTGTCTGACTTATTTCACTGAGCATAATAAACTCTAGGTCCATCCATGTAGTTGCAAAAGGCAAGATTTCATTCTTTTTTATGGCCCACTAATATTCCATTGTATATACCACCTTTTCTTTATCCATTGTATGTACTACCTCTTCTTTAGCCCTTTGTCTATTGATGGACACTTGGATTGCTTTGATACTTTGGCTATTGTAAATAATGCTGCAATGAACATAGGGGTGCATATACTTTTTTTGAATTGGTGTTTTGGGTTTCCTCAGATATATACCCATAAGTGCAATTGTTGGGTCATTTGGTAGTTCTATTTTTAATTTTTTGAGGCAACTAAATACTGTTTTCCATAGTCACTGCACCAAGTTACAGTCCCACTAGCAGTGCACTAGGGCTCCCTTCACATCATCACCAACACTTGTTCGTTGACTTTTTGATGATAGCCATGAAACATGTGCGAGGTGGTAGCTCATTGTTGTTTCAACTGCATTTTTCTGATGATCAGTGATGTTGAACATCTTTTCATATGTCTGTTGGCCATCTGTATGTCCTCTTAGAAGAAATGTCTATTTAGGTCCTCTCCCTATTTTTAAAATTTACTGGACTTTTTAAAAGATAGACTGTCAGGCTGACTTGAGAAAAAAGAAAGGTTATATACTTCCTACGAGAAATTCTTAAACCAAAGTGGTACAAATTAAAAATAAAAGTGTGGGAAAAGAGATTCCTAGCATACAAATAAAAATCAGTGGTGGCAATATTAATTATAAACATGCCTAGGGTAAAATGATATAGCATGATTCATGACATCATAAACTGATATTATAAAACATGTACATTTAAAGGAAACTGATTAGAAATGGAAGATCTTGATACAAATGTATTTATAACACATATAATTTATGTGTTACGATTTCAAACTCAGTTTGGTTATATTTTTATTGTATCTCTTAAGTAAACAGATACATTATAGAATACAGTATGGACATAATTAACTTGCTTTTTGTAATTATTCCAAGGATATGACACAATGATATGTATTACCTGAAGACTTTCTCATAATTAAATCTATCATTTTCTTGGTCACACACAAAGTTAGGAGCTAACCTAATAAGATTTTTTTGTCACCTTTTTAATTATCAGCTGTCAGGAGATAAATAATCTGCCCATTCATTCTTAGGAGGGAGCTCTTCAACCTTTGAATCTTTGCCTTAATTATATAGTAGGAATTATCTGAGAGCAGTGACTGCTAGAGAGAAGTGGGGTTCTGTCTGTATGGCCTCACCTTTGACTCAGTATGCCAGTTTTAGGCGCTTCACATCTTCATGGTTGCTAGGGAGCTTATAGCAACTTTGAGAAATAGGAAGTTAAAGAGGGTTATTTAGATCATGTGGTGAAAAGATGAATACAAGTCATTAATCATGGCATTTTTAGGGCAATCACCATGTTCCCATATCTAATTAATACTAACATGACTTCAAATTGGGAGATTGTTGTATATTTAGATAATGTACAATACTAGGAGGTAACAGGAGGAAACGCAGAGGTCCAGAGCTACACAGGTCACCTAGTTGCTCAGTAGAAGAAATAAAACCAAAATAGGAATTTGTAACTAAGAAGTATTAGGTATTTTCACAAGAACCAGAGATGCCAGCTGACACCAACACCGGTATAAATGAAATGAGATAACAATATAGAATAACTGGTTCATCCAGCATTCAGTTCAATATCAACTTAACACCTGTAAGTCAGGAGAAAAGAATTTAGAATATTAAAAAATAAGAGGTAGAAAATGACTGATGTGAGTACTTCAGAAAAGGACAGGTTTTGAGCTAGATCTCTATTACCAATATCTTAGAAAATACCTTGAGTTCAAACCTAACTCTTTTCCTGTTTTTAGGATCTGGAGGTCTTCATTTATGACATGACTTAAAGGTCCATCAAACAAATATGAATTATGCTTTGTCGTTAGTTGTAATGTGGTCCTCTTTCATAGTACCATATTCTTCCACACACAATCCTAGAGAAAATGGATAATCCCTAAGTTGCTAAAGTACTATGTCAATATTTGTTTGGATATTGATCTACCCTCCTCAGCAGAAGGGAATTTGGAAGACATACTTACTTTATATCTCCTCTAGGCATTGTGGTTACATTGTAAATTCTTTTTTTTTTATTGTTGAGCAATTACAGTTGTTTCCATTACTCTCCCCTGACATACCCACTCCCACCTCTCACATTCAGTCTTCCCCTGCCATGTTGTCTTTGTCCATGGGCCCTTTATACCTGTTCCTTGATGACTCTTCCCCTTCTTTGCTCTGTTATCCTTCTCCCCCGTCCCCTCTGGTTACTGCCAGTTTATCCTTTATTTCCATGTCTCTGGTTATATTTTGCTTGCTTGTTTGTTTTCCACTGCTGGGTTTATACCCTAAGAAACTTGAAACACCAATCCAAAAGAACCTATGCACCCCAATATTCATAGTAGAACAATTTATAATAGCCAAGTCTGGAAGCAACCTAACTGCCCATCAGTAAATGAGTGGGTCAAAAAACTATGGTACATTTACATAGTGGAATACAATGCAGGAGAAAGAAAGAAGGA
>PVIA01007185.1:0-86173 GCA_004024845.1 Tonatia bakeri | reverse complement strand
GGTGGGGAGTGAGGGGGGAAAATGGGCCAACTGTAGTTGCATAATCAATAAAATAAAGAATTAAAAAAAAAAGAAAATTTTTGTCTTGATTTTTAGGAACTAAGGATTTGTATGGTGAAAATGAAATGTAACCTCTGTTTTGGGGTTATTTCAAAACTTCCATTTGTAAGCTATCAGATTGAGTGAAGGTAGAACAAAACTTTTCCTTAACTTTAGTATCTGAGGGAGTCTTTGTCCAAATTGGGTTTCTGGGGAAAGAAGTCAACCCACCCAATGATAATAACTACATTTAAAAGTGGAAAGTGATTGACACCATTGGCAGTGTTTTCTTATTGCCATTGGGGTATTTCCATTATCAGAACAGAGGTGCCTTGATGATGAGGACACCAAAACCATCTCTGGGCTTCCTGCCATCAGGAGTTTATGTCTCCACATGGTGAGAAGAACAGAATTCATTATTCTTTAGATGAGTGGTTCTCAGCTGTGGCTATACGTTGTAATTATCTGGGCAGCTTTAGACTAATGATGATGGCAGGATCCCAATCCCTGAGATTCATAGGTAAGTGGGCAGGGCATGAGAAATTGTAGAAGCATCAGGTGATTCTAAAAGGTAAGGACCATGGCCCTGGCCTGGTGGCTTAGTTGGTTGGAGCATTGTCTCATACAGTGGAAGGCTGCAGGTTCAGTTTCCCAGCCCGGGTTGTGGTTTGAACCCTGGTCAGAATGCATGTGGGATACAATCGGATGTTTCTCCTCACATCGATGTTTTTCTCTCTTAAAAAAAAAAAAACCCTCCTCAAAAAGTACATTCTTTCTTTCCGTCTGTCTATCTATCTATCATCTAATTTAAAAAAGGGCTATGGCCTGTGTGGCTCAGTTGGTTGGTGCATCGTCCTGTAAGCTGAGAGGTCGCAGGTTTGATTTTTGGTCAGGGCACATGCCTAGGACATGGGCTGGTCCCCAGTTGGGCGCATGGGAGAGGTAACCAATTGATGTTTCTCTCTCACACACTGATGTTTCTCTCCCTCTCTCTTTTCCTTTCTCTCTGAAATCAGTGAGCAAGTCCTTGGGTGAGGGGGGATAGAAAGGTAAGAACCGTGACTTTATACTTGAGCTAAGGCTCAGAGCAGTGTTCACTAAACTTAAGCCATTAGTGTTGTTTACTAGGTCCCACTAGTATTATTTATTTAAATGTCTCTTTTTAAGGTGACTTGGTAATATTGTGCGTACATACAGAAAAGTACATGGATTACAAAGCTCAGTGGACCATCCTAAATTGAAAACCTGTGAAACCTGCACCCAGTCTAGAAAACATTGCCAATAACCTAAAGTACTTTTTGTGTTCACTCACTTTCCATCCTTTCTTTCTTTGCCAAATTAATGACTCTCTTGATTCTAACTTTATAGTGTAGTTGTACCTGTTTTTGAACCTCAAATAAATGCAGTTTTGCTGTATGTATTCTGCAGTGTTTGGCTTCTTTCCCACAAAGTTAATTCGTGAGATTCATTCATATTGTTGAATGCAGTCATAATTGTTTTTCATTGCATTGATATTCTTTTGTATAAATAAACCACAATTCATTTGCTGCTTCCGCCATTGACAGTGGAGTTTTCTTGGTGTTTGGCAATTAAGAACAGTGCTTACATGACTATTACTGGCAGTGTCCCTTGGTATACACTTAGGAGTTGAACTGGAGAATCATAGGATATTCATGTGTACCATGTTCTTAAAGTATTTATACCAGTTTATACTCCCACCAGCAGTATAACCTTCCTGTTCCGTATCCTCACCAATGCTTGGTATTATCAGTCTTTAATTTTAGTGATTCTGGAGGTTGTACAGTAGTGTTTCATTGATTTTTCTTTTTCCTTTAAAAAAAACTTCTGGAAATTTTAAATGTGCAAACAGTCAAGTGGTATGATGGCCCTTCCTTAATGTCCTATTACCAGACTTCAACTCATAGTTAATCTTGATTCACTTGTAGCCCCCCATTATTCCCTCCCAGATTATTTTCAAGTTAATTGCAGATCTTTTTCTTTTACTATATTTTATTGATTATGCTATTACAGTTGTCCCATTTCCCCCTTCCTTCCCCTCCACCCTGCACACCCTCTCCCACCCACATTTCTCCCCTTTAGTTCATGTCCATGTGTCATAAGTTCTTTAGCTTCTATATTTCCCATACTATTCTTGCCCTCCCCCTATCTATTCTCTACCTACCATCTATGCTACTTATTTTCTGTACCTTTTCCCCCCCTCTCCTCCTCCCACTCCCCTATTGCTGACCCTCCACGTGATCTCTAGTTCTATGGTTCTGTTCCTGTTCTAGTTGTTTACTAACTTTCTTTTTGTTTTTGTCTTAGGTGTAGATGTTAATAATTGTGAGTTTGCTGTCATCTCCTTTTTGTTTAGATAAGTCCCTTTAACATTTCGTATAATAAGGGCTTGGTGATGATGAACTCCTTTAACTCAGCCTTATCTGAGAAGCACTTTATCTGCCCTTCCATTCTAAATCAAAGCTTTGCTGGATAGAGCAATCTTGGATGCTGGTCCTTGCCTTTCATGACTTGGAATACTTCTTTCCAGCCCCTTCTTGCCTGCAAGGTCTCTTTTGAGAAATCAGCTGACAGTCTGATGGGAACTCCTTTGTAGGTAACTGTCTCCTTATCTCTTGCTGCTTCTAGGATTCTCTCCTTCATTTTTACCTTGGCTAATGTAATTATGATGTGTCTTGGTGTGTTCCTTCTTGGGTCCAACTTCTTTGGGACTCTCTGAGCTTCCTGGACATTCTGGAAGTCTATGTCCTTTGCCAGATTGGGGAAGTTCTCCTTTATTATTGGTTCAAATAACTTTTCCACTTGTTTCTCGTCCTCTTCTCGTTCTGGTACTTCTGTAATTCAGATGTTGGATTGTTTGAAGATGTCCTGGAGCTTCCTAAGCCTCTCCTCATTTTTTAAAATTTTTTTTCTTTATTCTTTTCTGGTTGTATGTTTCTTTCTTCCTTCTGGTTCACACCATTGATTTGAGTCCCAGTTTCCTTCCCATCACTGTTGGTTCCCTGTGCTTTTCCTTTATTTCACTCAGCATAGCCTGCATTTCTTCATCTAATTAGCGACCAAAAGCAACCAATTCTGTGAGCATCCTGATCACCAGTGTTTTGAACTGTGCATCTGATAGGTTGGCTAGTTCTCGGTCGCTTAAAAAAACTGGCTCTGGGGCTTTTAAAATTGTTTGAGCCATCTTTTTTATTGAATTTATTTATTTTTTTACCTTTAGTCTGGTTGGCCTGTTACGTATGAGGGGCGGAGCCTTAGGTGTTCACCAGGGCGGGGTATTCCAGTCACTGGGTTATGATGTTGTATGTGGGTATGGGTTCCGAGAGGGAACAGTGGCGCTTGCTCTGCTCTCCGTGGGACCTCAGTTCCTTACGCTGCTTCCCCCGGGCAAGCTGGGCCCCTCTGGTGCCAATTTCTGTGTAGGTGGGCTTGGGAACTGCCAAGGACCTCTCCTGTGAGACTGGAGACCTCTCTCCTCCTCAATCCCCAAAGGTGACCTCAATCAGTGCCCCACGACTCTACTTCCCAGCGCTGGGCTCCTGGGTTGAGCACAGTGCCTTGCTTCACAATTGCTGCCTGGCTGGGTCTGCTGTTTGCCACTCCTCGGCCGGGGTCTGCCAGGTGCTGCTTGCGCGCTTAGGGTCCACCTGCTGTGGTCTTGCACGGATGCCTTGTGCGCCCGGTCCCAGCACTCTCTCCACTCTCCAAGCTGCATCCCGTACCGGGCTGCTCAATTCCGCTTCTCCTACCAGTCTGGATGAACGTGTCTATTTTCTTGGTTGTCTGACTTCCATTCAGATCAATTTTCTGTCAATTTTGGTTGTTATTCTGTTTCTAAATTTTGGTTCTCCCTATCTTAGCTGTGCAAGGAGGTATAGTGTGACTACCTATGCCTCCATCTTGGCCGGGAGTCCTCAAGTTAATTGCAGATCTTTTTCAATTCATAAGTATTTCAGTATCTATCTCTGAAAAGTAAGGACTTAAAAAAATCATAATACCAGTATCATAACTAAACAAAATGAACAATTCCTTAATACCATCAAATATCTAATTAATGTTCAAAGTTCTGTTTGTCTCTTAAGTGTCGTAACATATTTGTTTGTTTTTATAGTATTATTGTTTGAATCAGCATATAAATTGGTCTCCATGATATATTGGTTTATATGTTTCTTAATATTGGGTTGGCCCAAAAGTCCATTTAGTTTTTTCTATAAAATAAAAGATACACTTTTCATTGTTACCAATAACTTCATTGATTTGGATATTTTGATTATGTCAGCTATCTCTTGCTATTGGCTTCTAGTGGGTAGAGGCCAGAGTTGCTGCTGAACATCTTCTAATGAATAAGACAGCCCCACAGCAAAGAATTATTTGGCCAGAATGTCAATAGTACCAAGAAGCTTCGCAAACCACTTTTGACAGTGTTCAGTCAGTCACAGCACCTTCTGCACAAATTGTTTTTTGTTTGCATTTTTACTTTCTTGAAATAATAAAGCATAATATGCTGAAAATGTGTGTCTTTTTCCATTTTTAATATTAAAATGGCTACATAAAATTTACTAATTTTGGCAATTTTTTTAAGTGCATGCTGATATGACTGCTGTCATAGTACAATCTAACAAAATTGGTTTGAATGAAGTTAAAGACAACTAAGCAGTACTAGAGCCATGTACAGAAAAAAGTAAAAGAACTTTTTGGCTAATCCAATATCTTTTTCATCTATGGGTTTTACTTACGTTTCTATTTTTTCCTTTGGACAAGATGTAAATTAGATGGAGACTAGCATTATGCCCAAGGACAGGCAGAAAGGGAAGGATGAGGTCAATGGCACATGTTAACTGGGAGAGGGGAAAGGACAGAGCAAGTGTTGTGGAAAAGGCTGTCAGTAAGTTTTGATCCTTTGGTATGTGTGGTGGTAAGAAACTGTTCCCAGAGCCTGAAAATTTGGACTCCAGTCCTAGGTCTACCATGAAGGAGGCAAATTCTCTTGGCTTCACCTCTTGGAGCTGACATCCCATCAATAAAATGGAGAGAAAGAGTACTTATCTTGGCTATTTCACAGGGCTAGTTTGAATGAGATCTGATGGCACTTCCTGTTGTCCATTATTCCAGTGCAGGATCAAATGAGGTAGTAACATGTTAAGGAATAGATTGGCTGGGAGGGCTGCCTCTATATGTGAAGAGGCCCTGTAGTCATAGATTTATAGTTTATTCCTATTGGTGTGGTTTGGCAGCTTTCACCTCAATTTAAGGACCCCTTCTGTATATGTCTTAAACTAGTATTGCCCAATGATGTTTCTCTTCTTCCCTTTGAGTTGATGGCAGGCACAACAACTTAGAATGGCTTTCTTGTTGTTTTTCGAATCTTCTGGAAATGGATTTAACAACTTACCTGAGCCATGGCTGTGGTTTCAGAGAAAGTCATCTGTATCCCTTAACCCAGACTTAGGGAATTGGAAAGAGAGAGTTTGTGTATGTGTGCATGCACACACATGTGTATATGTCTTTTATTTGTGTTTTCAGAGAACCTGTGTTTAGTGATGTATATTTGTTTTCCCATTTTAAGAAAACTATTTACTAATGATTATCATTGCTTTGTTAGAAAAATTGAGTTTCTTTTAGTGTAAATGTTATTGAGGCATTATATAGACACACAGAAAAGAACATAATCATAAGTATATACCTAAGTGAATTTTTGTAAAGTCAACACACTCATGTTATCACCCCTCCATCAAGAAACAGACCTTGTTAGAACTTCAGAAGCTCCTTATGCTTTCTCTAGTTACTCTTCCCTCTTCTTCTGAACCAGGGGGCAGAGAAATGCCTGTGTTGATTTTGGAGGAACATAAGGTTTGATATAGGCTAGACTTTGGTTGTAGTGCTGAGGTTGGGGGTATCATGGTGATTTGTGCTATCGAATCATGTGGCAACCTTAATAAAAATCTTGGGCTTTACATAGAATGTGCTGAAGTGTCTGTAGGCAGATTTCTTGGCTATTGGATTGTCTGCCTGATGACACCCTCTCAACTTTAAGTGACTTCCTTTCTTTATCCATTCCTCTGTGCCTGCAATGTCCTAAGCCCTTAGCTGAAATGTTGACTGTTTAACAGAGGTGTAGTCAGTTCTTCAAGCCCCTGTGGTCCCATGTATGTGGGCGCCAAATAGGAGTGTAGGTGACTGTGGAATGACCCAGAGGATGAGGAAGAAAGGTGTGTCAGGTCTGAGAGTCTGCAAGGAGGAGTTGACAGGGCCAAAAAAGAGGGAAGGTTGCTTCAGGAAGCAAAAATGTTGTATAAAAAGTCACTGAGATCATGCTCTAAAAATTTATTTGGCAATAATTCTTAGTTGTTTGACAACCAACACTTATTGAACAGCTAATGTGGATGATATTTAAAATAAGGAGAGGCATTTGCCTTCACTTACAATATTCTGAAAGCTGTAAATGCTTTATTATTGGGAGTTGCTTTGGGAATTAATCGTTGTGATCTTTGAAAATTTAAAATAGTGAATGATACTGGATATTTCTTGGGGTGTGCAGTGAGGATCAGCCAGAGGCCCAGAACACCTGGGGGTCAGGTATCATCTGCTGTTGGCAAGGAGCTCTGATTAACATAGTAACCTTACTCAGGCCTGATAGTGTCAGAAGGGGTATAGAGAGGCACATGTAATTGCTGCTCTTGTGGGGTAGGTGCTTTGGGTTCAAAGGCCAGATCAGAAACTAAAGTTAAATTTTCACCCCCTTGGGGGTATGGCAGATATCTGAAACAATTTTGAGAATTATAGTTTGTCTGTCTAGTTCTAGATTTAAATCTAGGAAGACCCTTTGAAAAGCTGAAATAAAATTGTTTTTCTGCATTCTGAATAGTTCCTTCAGTTATATTTGTGTTTGTAGTACTTTTCTATCCAGGATGACACTCTTGAATGTACATCAGTAAGGCTGACTTGGTCAGTTCTTGTGACATGGAAGTTTTGTGGCAAAAAAAAAAGTTGTCAAGGAATAAGAAAATTTTACGCATTCCCTCCCTGGCTGAGTGGCTCAGTTGGTTGGAGTGTTGACAGACCCATACACCAGAAGGGTTGTAGGTTCAATTCCTGGTAAGGGCACATACCTGGGTTGTGGGTTCAATCCCCAGTTGGGGCGCATAATAGAAAGCAACTGATTGAGGTTTCTCTTTCACATGGTGGTTTCTCTTTCTATTTCTCCCCCAACCCCTCACTCCCCTGTCTTTGTGAAATCAATAAACATCCTTGGGTAAGGATTTTTTTTAAAAAGAAGAAAGAAAATTCCATTTCTGATCAGGGCTCATCTGCCTTCTATTCCAGGGCTGCGGATAAAGGAAACCAAGGAGGTTTATGAAGGTGAAGTCACAGAGCTAACTCCATGTGAGACAGAGAACCCCATGGGGGGGTATGGTAAAACCATTAGCCATGTAATCATAGGACTTAAAACAGCCAAAGGAACCAAACAATTGAAAGTGAGTATGTTTGTGGACTCTTTTCTCTTGCCTCATAATCTCTCAGTACTGTGCGGCCTTGGGTAAATGGTATAACCTGTGTCCTAGTTTCCTTGTGTATGCCCTGTGGGTGATGATGGTCACAGGGCCATTTGAGGGTGTTGTATGTATAAAGCAGTTAACAGTATAGAGCCAGTACACAGGAGAGCTCAAAAAGATAGCTTTATATTTACCCCTGGAAATTATGTATGTTAGGTAAAACATGAGCTCTGTGTTTAGTTGAGTATACCTTCTGCCATCCTGTATCCCATGTTATGACCATTTCTCAGAGGCCCTAGGCCTCTCTCTCTGAACTTGGGTGACAGTTTTTCAATTATGGTGCTCTTGCTTATAGAAAGCAATGGCATTAAGTAATCTGGTAAGAGTTGTAGAATGGATGAGAGATTGATTTAAGAGGGACCAAGTACAGAATCCTGACTTAGCTTGTATGTGTCAGAAACCAGAAACTCAGAGTAATTTCAGTGATTGGTTCTGCTTACACCAGGGCTTTGAAGAGAAGCCATAGTGCTGACACTGTGGAAAGCACTAGAAGATCCTCCTCAGACCCCTGTCCTATAAACATTGAAAATGCTGGCAATAAGGGCACTTGGAGGAAGAGCATTGATTTTGGAGCTTGTAAGGGAATCCTGACTCTGCTGCGGATAGCAATGTGGCCTTTGGGAAATGACTTTAGCTGTTAATTGGGAATAAAAGTTGTCTATCTCACAGAGCTCTTTTAAGGGTCAAAGTTGTGGCTTTGGATGTGGTACCTATTATAGTTACCCAAGAAGTGGTAACATTTTTTAAAAATATATTTTATTGATTATGCTATTACAGTTGTTCTATTTTCCCTTTACTCCTCTCCACACTGCACACCCCCTCCCACCCACATTCTCCCCCTTTAGTTCATGTCCATGTGTCATACATGCAAGTTCTTTGGTTTCTACATTTCCTATACTATTCTTTTTTTTTTTTTTTTTTTAATTTATTTTTAGAGAGGGAAGGGAGGGAGAAAGAGAGAGAGAGAGAGAGAGAGAGAGAGAAACATCAATGTGCAGTTGCTGGGGACTGTGGCCTGCAACCCAGGCATGTGCCCTGACTGGGAATCGAACCTGCGATGCTTTGATTCACAGCCCGCGCTCAATCCACTGAGCTACGCCAGCCAGGGCTCCTATACTATTCTTACCCTCCCCCTGTCTATTTACTACCTACCATCTATGCTACTTATTCTCTGTACCTTTTCCCCCTCTTTCTCCCTCCCACTCCCCTGTTGCTAACCCTCCATGTGATCTCCATTTCTGTGGTTCTGTTCCTGTTCTAGTTGTTTGCTTAGTTTTTGTTTTTGTTTTTGGTGTGGTTGTTCATAATTGTGAGTTTGCTGTCATTTTACTGTACATATTTTTTATCTCCTTTTTCTTAGATAAGTCCCTTTAACATTTCATATAATAAGGGCTTGGTGATGATGAACTCCTTTAACTCAGCCTTATCTGAGAAGCACTTTATCTGCCCTTGCATTCTAAATGAAACCTTTGCTGGATAGAGCAATGTTGGATGTAGGTCCTTGCCTTTCATGACTTGGAATACTTCTTTCCAGCCCCTTCTTGCCTGCAAGGTCTCTTTTGAGAAATCAGCTGACAGCCTGATGGGAACTCCTTGTAGGTAACTGTCTCCTTATCTCTTGCTGCTTCTAGGATTCTCTCCTTCATTTTAATCTTGAGTGATGTAATTATAATGTGCCTTGGTGTTTTCCTTCTTGTGTCCAACTTCTTTGGGACTCTCTGAGCTTCCTGGGCATCCTGGAAGTCTTATTTCCTTTGCCAGATTGGGGAAGTTCTCCTTTATTATTTGTTCAAATAACTTTTCCACTTGTTGCTCTTCCTCTTCTTTTTCTGGTACCCCCATAGTTCAGATGTTGAAACGTTTAAAGATGTCCTGGAGGTTCCTAAGGCTCCTCATCGTTTTGAATTCTTGTTTCTTCATTCTATTCTGTTTGATTGTTCCTTTCTTCCTTCTGGTCCACTCCATTGATTTGAGTCCCAACTTCCTTCCCATCACTAATGGTTTCATGTGCATTTTCCTTTATTTCACTTAGCATAGCCTTCCTTCATTTTTTCATCTAATTTGCGACCGAATTCAACCAGTTTCTTGAGCATCCTGATTACCAGTGTTTTGAACTATGCATCTGATAGGTTAGCTATCTTTTTGTCACTTAGTTGTATTTTTTCTGGAGCTTTGATCTGTTGTTTTGTTTGGGCCTTTTTTTTTTTTTTTGGCTTGACGTGCCTGTTCCATAGTGAGGGTTGGAGCCTTAGGTATTCACCAGGGCAAGGCTACTCACTTGGCTGCTTCGCCCCACTGTATGTGTGGGAGGGGTCTGAGAGGGACATAGGCACTTGCTTGGCTCTCTGCCGGCTTTCAGTCCCTTCTGCTGCTTCCCCCAAGCAAATTGGGCCTTTCTGGTGCTGTTTCCTGGGTGGGTGGACTTATGTACATTCTAGGACCCTGTGAGTCTCCCCAGCAAACTCTCCTGTGAGGCTGGGAATTTCTCCAGCTGCTGCCTCAACCCCCACTGGTGTTTTCAATCAGAGGTTTGAGGCTTTTTTCTCCCGCACTGGAACTCTGGGTTGCGTGGTCTGTCTCACTCCTCAATTTTTCCTCCCAGTTTATCTGTGCATGAATGTGGGACTGCCTGCTCTACCAGGTGCTGCTGCTGCTGCCGCCTTGCCAGCCAGGTGCAGCCTTGGGTGCCCCGCTCTACAATCCGTTGCCTTGCTGAGCCTGCCAGCTGGTCTTCCACCGCTGCTTTGCCGGGAGTCCTCTCTGGGTGCCTCTCTCCACCCCTCCTATTGGTCTAGATGAGTGTGTCTTCTTTAACTCCTTGGTTGTTGGACTTCATACAGTTCGATTTTCTGCCAGTTCTGGTTGTTTTTTGTTTTTAAATTGTTGTTGTCCTTCTTTTGGTTGTGTGAGGAGGCACAGTGTGTCTACATACGCCTCCATCTTGGCCGGAATTCTAGAAGTGGTAACTTTTGATGTTATTCAGAGCGTTCAGTTGGAGAAATGGAGCAATCTAGATTGTAGGCTTTGCTTTATTATTAATAATAATATAACATTTTTTATCATAGTTCTTGTCTTATGTGCCAGGCCCTGGGATAAGTGCTTCAACAAATATTTATTTATTATCATTTATAACTGTGGGCAGTTTCCCACAAATAAAGGAGCTGGGGCTGATAAAGAGGTTAAGCATTTATCTTTGGATCATATACTAGTTAAGTGGTAGAGCACCCTCCAGCTTGCTTTGTGACCTTTTGAAGTCAGTTAAGCTCCCTGGGCCTCCATTTTCCCATCTGTAAACTGTGGTAGATTGATCAGAGTTTGCAATATAATTTCTCCATCTTTGCTCCCCTCTGTCATTTGGTTCTCTGATTCTGTAAGGTGGTGTTTTGGTCATTGCTTTATTGAGATCATGGAAATATCTCTTCTTCAAAGGGCCATTTTTCTTTTTCCTAAAAGGTTTTCCATCTTAGGAGCATGCCTCTGCAAATATCTCTTCTAAACCTGCCCCTCATTTCTCCCATTCTGTATTTAGATTTCTTAGTAGGATCTGATATCTTTCCAGTAATTATGTCTTTAGTCAGTTCATTTGGGAAATTAACCAATATAAATATGCTTGAAGCAAAAAAAAAAATATATATATATATATATATATATATATATATATATACTTTCCAATATATTATAGCTAAAGTAAGGCATGCAGTTTAGATTTTAGCTATCCATAAGGCTGCTTTGGACAGTTTAAGAAAATAATATAAGGGAGAGAATTGTTTCTTCTAAAATGAGTTCTACTAGGTACTTTGAGCATATGTATAAGATACCCGTATTTTGCCGTGTATAATGTGCACTTTTTTATCAAAATTTTTGGGGATGTGCATTATACATGGGTATAATAATCCCATGTTTTTTTGTTTTTAAGATTTTTAAAATTTATTTTTAGAGAGTGGGGAAGGGAGAAGGAGAAAAAGAGGGAGAGAAACATCAGTGTGTGGTTGCCTCTTGTGTGCCTTTTACTTGGGTACCTGGTCCGCAGCCCAGGCATGTGCCCTGACTAGAAATTGAACTGGTGACCCTTTGGTTTGTAGGCTTATGCTCAATCCACTGAGCTACACCAGCCAGAGCTAATCCTATGTTTAATGGGCACAAAAACATGGGTGCACATACATGGCAAAATACAGTAATTGGATAGATGGAGCATAAATACGCAGTGGGTATTTGGGTGCGAAGGAGAAAACCATACTTGGAATCAGTATCACCTCCTTCCTTTACCCCATGCCGTATCAGAGGCTTATTAACCACTGTCCCTCCTGCCCATAACAGTGTTCCAGTAGGCCATTCAGCCTCATCCAGCCAGAGAGGCAGACCTTTGTTTCTGTGGTTATTATTTTGCAACAACTTTATTGAGATATAATTTTAATAAAACTCACCCATTTTAAGTGTACAAATCAAGGAATTTAGATCTATTTACAGAGTTGTACAACCATCACAGTTTTAGAATGTTTTTATCACCCCAAAATAAACCTCATGCCTGGTTACAATACCTTCCCATTCTCACCCATAGTCCCTTGCAACCACTAATCTACTTTCTGTTTCTATATACTATTTACCTTTTCTAAACATTTCATACAAATGGAATCATACATTATGTGTTCTTTGTGTATGGCTTCTTTCACTGAATCCTGGGTTTTTGCTCTTTAATTTTGTTTGAGACAAACCCCAAGTTTTTTTCACATTATGAAATGAAGTTTAACTGAAAGAAACTTATTTCTAAATACTAACTCCTTATAAAAGATGTTGTCCTAGAATTTTGATCACCAGGGGTGGCCTGAATGTGGATGAACTGGAGAAAAGCAAGAGTTCCCAAAACGTGCTACTTGCCTGGAGAGTTGTATAAATAAGCAGGCAAACAGGGAGCAGACCCTGGGATTTGAGTCAAAAGGCTTGAGAAGTATCTTGGGTTATGTTTCCCTTTGAATTTTACACATCTGTGATCACATCTGTTTTATAGATGAGAGGAAACTGGTAGCTTTGCCCCAAAGCATGGGCCTATAACATGCTAGCCACAAAGAGTAAGCACTACCTGGCTTTAGTTGTGGAAAGTTCTATCAGTACCTGAGGTGAGGAATGCAAAGGATTGAAGTAGGGACAGCAGTTTTTAGGAGGTGTTGACACCTGTGGTCCCAGGGGGAGTTTAGGTCACCTAAAAGCAGTCATAGCCATATTTGTCAGTTTAAGTCTTAGGAGTAACTGGAAAAAAAGAGACTAGGTTTCTCCTTATGAGCCTTTCTGCCTGGCATGCAGGTACACTCACTCTCCTGCTTTCTCTCTAGGATACTCAATCCCTCAAAGCCAGCCTCACACATCCTCATACATACACATGCATGTGCAAACACAAATATTCTCTCCACTCATCAGCTGTCTTAAATCTGTTATGGAAAGATACTTTACAATATGTCAGAAGTAAATATAATATGTATTATAGTTCTCTGATTCACATATTTTTTAAAAATTTTAAGCTGGACCCTAGCATTTTTGAAAGTTTGCAGAAAGAACGAGTAGAGGCTGGAGATGTGATTTACATTGAAGCCAACAGTGGAGCTGTGAAGGTAATGTGTGATTTGTTTGCCGTGGGGAGACCTAGGTGACCAGAAAGTTGCTTTATATAGAGGGTGGGTCGGGGGAGTGTGGAGTGTCTTCTGCAATGTTGATGAAAGGTAGGCAGTTGCCTTTTTATGTTTAATAAAGTTTGCTTTCCCTTTATCTTCATTCTAAAAGTTCGGTTAGAAAAATACTAAAACCTATTTAGAGGGGGAGTACAGGGTGAGAAAGCAAGACTGTAGTCATTTCTAAATTGAAATGTACAGTGTATTTAATCTTTCATCTTTTTGGTATTTTCTTCTCAAGATATATGCATATGGAAAGGAATGCTGAATTAGTTGGCGTTCTTTTTATATCTGATTTTCAGTGTCTGGTACAGTGTTCCTCACTGTTTAATGGATGAACATAATGCTTCATATCATACAATAAATCACCCACCTACAAGAGTCTGAACAGCTCCCTCTGGCTCAAGTTAATCTACTGGATTTGCCCTTTATCAGGAATTGCATATAGTTAAAAAAGAGGAGGAAAAATATTCTTCAAGAAAATATTGGGTGGTTTTCAACTGAGTTTTTGAAGCCCAGTGATGAGCAGATAGTTTCTTTCTCTTGGCAGCCAGGGGAGTGGGTTATATTTGAAGTTAGTCAAGTAGGCTGTCAGGCCCACACTTGGGAACTGAGACTTTATCTCACTTAGCAATGTACCTTTTGGGGGTTTGGCAGTGAAAACTTAACAGGCACTCATGTTTCTTTCCTTTTGCCAGAGGCAAGGTAGGTGTGATACCTATGCCACAGAATTTGACCTTGAAGCTGAAGAGTATGTCCCCTTGCCAAAGGGAGATGTGCACAAGAAGAAAGAAATCATCCAGGATGTGACCTTGCATGACTTGGATGTAGCCAATGCCCGACCCCAGGTAACTGCCCTCACCTGAGCATGACCTGGCCCATGAGTCCTTTTGCATGTTTGGGGAAGCTCTGGGAGTGAATTGTCAGAGGCTTGCTGCCCTTCCTTAGGGCAACAGGTCCTTTTCTGTTTGTAATATTTAGCGATTAACAGCAGCATGAGCTACTACAACTATTTGAGTTGTTCCATTTCAAATGTTGTAGTCACAGGTGATTTCACATGTATTGTTGTTCCTTATCCCAGCCACGCCTCTGGCCCTGACTGTGGCTTCTCTCCAGCAGTGGGCTCACACCTGGGATTCTCTGGGTGTTAATGGCGGAAGGGCAAGAGTGCTCTTGCCCTGGCTGGTGTAGCTCAGTGGATTGAGCACGGGCTGCGGACCAGGCATCGTGGGTTCGATTCCCAGTCAGGGCACATGCCTGGGTTGCAGGCCATGTCCCCCAGCAGCCGCACACTGATGTCTCTCTCTCTCTCTCTCTCTCAAAAATAAATAAATAAAATCTTAAGGGAAAAAAAAAAAAAGAGTGCTCTTGAAGCAGGCGTTCAGAAAGCCTGACAAAGCTGTGTCTTCTCTCTGCTTAGCAAAATCCAATTTTGTAGCCTTGAGTGGGAACTGTATCTGCTGCTCATGCTAAGTAGAAAATGGATACTTTGTGGGAAAATACAGTATGACTTTATGGTAATGTGCGAGTTCATTTTTTATTTTTATTTTATAAATATGTTTATTGATTTTTAGAGAGAGAAGGGGGAGCAGAGAGAGAAATATTGATGTAAGATACATTGATTGGTCGCCTTCCATACACACCCCAACTAGGGATAGAACCTGTAACCTAGGTGTGTGCCCTGACTGAGAATTGAACCTGCAACCTTTTGGTGTATGGGATGATGCTCCAACCAACTGAACCACACCGGCCAGGGTGAAATGTTTGATTTTAAAAACCTAACTGGTAGTCAGGTTTCCAACTGGTAGTCCTTCAGTTTGGTTTTCTCTTCATCCTAAGGGAGGCCACCTTTTCACTAGCAGGGAATAGGCTTTCTTATCTGAAATTGGATTCTTGGGTGTTTTATCCCTTGGAGCCTTGGCCAGGGGATTGCTGAAGAATATCTTGGACCAGTAGGTCCCCTCTGCTTGTGGAATGGCTGTCTCCAAACCAGCCTCCTGGGAGCCTTTGACTTGGAGAGATTGCTAGGCTGAGAATTGGAATTCAGGGATTATGTTTCTGTGACACTAGGAGCTCAGCTAATTAGTCGATTTGGGTCTCTAGATTTTCTGTGACTTAAGGCTTTCTGAGTTTGAGTTTCTTCTTCTGTGCAAAGGATATAATAGTTCCTGCCTTCAGGGCTGTTTTGAAGATAAGATGTTAAGTACTCAGGGAACATTTGCTACTTTTTACTGTTGAACATTTAGTGAGCACATCTGTGCCCCAGGGTCTGGTCACCAATAGGTGATCACAAATTGCTGGGTAAATGACAAAACAGCAGCTTTTTCTTGTTGACTGCATTCTGAGGAGCTGGTGGGGAGAGAAGTACAGGCAGGGAGCGAACCTATTAGGAGTCAGCAGGGATGGGTTCACAAGACTCTGAGCAGCTCTGGGTCAGGACTATGTAAATGTGACTGTAGCTGAGTTTAGTGGGAGGAATCATGGGAACATAATTAGGTGTACTTCTTTATACCTACCTCAACAGTCCATTTGTCCCCAGTGGAGCTGGAGCATTAGGAGGGGGTGGAGACTCAGATGCCCCACAGAGGACCCTTGACCTGAACTTTAATGGATGACTGGGAGCTTCCCAGGAAAGGGAATGCAGTTCCTGGCAGATAGACTAGAATATGCAAAAGCACTGAGTCATAAAAGAACTTGGGTGTTCAGGAAATAATTAGGAGTCCTGTGTGGCCATTCAAGCAGTGTGGAACTGGAACAAGATTACTGGAGTTGGAGGCTGGGCCAGATTCCACAGAACTTATACTTTCCATGAAAGGATTGAATTTGATTCTTATGGGTCAGGGGGAACCCTTAAGAATTCCTGTGTTTAGAAGCTCCTTAAGTTTTCCAGTCAAGCTAATAGGGTCTGCGTTGCCACCCTTCAAGCCCAGGCAAGTTCATGGTATTCGTGCAGAAGGAAAAATATTCATGGAGCCATTAGGATGTCTGGCATGCCTTTATTCACGGGTGGAAGAGCCATGCGTGCTGCAAGGTGCATGTTTATGTGCATGTGTCATGTCATGGCCCTTGCTCCCCAGCGTGACACCCATCATGGCACCTGTCCCCTTGCATGTCTCTCATCATCATTGCCCCCAGCAGGGAGTCCCTACATGTTTAAATACTAGAGGGGAACAAAGCCAGAAAACTGCCAGAACATTACATAACATAACATAATTCTGTGCATGCAAGTCCACTTCCTGTTATGGGAACAGTTTATTAGGCCCAGTCTCAAGGTTGTGAGAGCACTGGTTATCAGGCCCCTCCAAGGCTATGGGAACACTGCACCCCTTAGTTACCCAGACACCTGGGTGAGGAAGCCAGACTGCCTCCATTTACCCTACAGGGTCTGTACTTCTCAGGATCCTGTCAAGTTGACACTGGGAACTTGTGGGATGGGAGAGGGGGTGAGACTTTTGCACCTGCCTTAGAAGGCAGGACTGACTGACAAGTCTTCTCTTGCACAGGGGGGACAAGACATTCTGTCTATGATGGGCCAGTTAATGAAGCCAAAGAAGACAGAAATCACAGGTAAGAGAAACAGCAAGGTTGCTGAACCAGAAGCAGAGCTGGAGGGCCTGCATTCTGGTACCCTTCCTTTGTGAGACTCTGTGAATGACTCCCCTAAAACTGAGAAAGTACCCCAGGACAGGTTCTTTCTTCCTTTTTTTTTTTTTTTTCAGAGCCTTGACTCTGTGCTAATAGTCTATGACTAGTTTAAGCAGCCAAAAGCATACCCAGTGCACTCTGGCCCTGTGTTATTAGCACATCCTGTTGACTGAATTCAGTATCCTTGCACTCATCTTTGGAGATTGAAGCCTTCACAGTCTCTGGTCCCCTTGAGATCCCAGAAATGTGGATTGTATTTGCCCAACTCTGCAGGGTAGCTCCTGACAGAGCATACCCGAGCACTGAGCTTTGCGGCCTGGTACTAAATTCCTCTACCCTGCCAGGAGTTTCCATCCCGCTCTGCTCAGCTTCCTGGCACTTTCCACTTTGGCAGGAATGTTGCTGCTCCCTTGTGGACCTTTAGTGTACTCTGCTTTTCTTCCCGTTATGTCCTGCTTTTTTCTATTTACCACCTACAGCTTCATCACTTTAAAATGTTAAGCAGTTGCAGGGGTGTTCAACCTTTAGGCGTCTCTGGGCCACACATTAAATACAGATACACTAACGAAAACTGATGAGCAAAAATAGTCATCCTGGGCCATATGCGACCTGTGAGCTGCAGGTTGGACACCCCTGCAAAAGCATGTGTTTGTTTGTTTTTTTAAAGTTTTAGCCAGTGGAATGATCTGAGGTCTTCCTGTTATACTTGACAAGAACAGTTTCTGTATTTTAACATGATTTGGCCATGCATCCTCTTTTGACCATCCCCGCCTCATGGCTTTGGTGGGAGATGCAAGTTCTGTGTTTGTGAGTAGCTCCCTCCTGATAGCATAGGAGCTGGCTGGAAAAATGAGAACTGTGACCTTAAATGGGTTCTTTAACTTTTTTTTTTTAGATTTTATGTATGTATGTATGTATTTATTTATTTGTTTATTTATTTTTAGAGGGGAGGGAGGGAGAAAGACGGAGAGAAACATAGAGTGGTTGCCTCTTGCACACCCCAACTGGGAACCTGGCTTGCCACCCAGGCATGTGTCCTCACCAGGAATTGAACCAGCGGCCTTTCGGTTTCTAGGCCACTGCTCAATCCACTGAGCCACACCAGCCAGGGTGGATTTTTAACTTTTGAGAGACTGCCCTCTTAGAACTCTGAGATTGGACCTTTTCTCAGAACCTTTCATTCCTCATAGGTTTTCTTATAGATATGATTCTATACATGCCTTTTATTCATTCCTTTGTCCAGGCACTTGACAGAAAGTTAATTAACCTAAGCTTTGTGATATAGGGCCAAAGATAGGGTAATTTACCAGTGCAGAACAAATTTGTATATGGAAACTCATTTAATCCAGAAGTCCCAAACTCAGTGTCTCTGGAATCAGGCAAGGAGCTAAGTGTGGGTGGGTGTGAGTAATAATGCCTGGTGGGGAGTGTGACTTAAAAAAGACATCTTCAGGGGAAACTGCCAGTTTTGTGATTTCTGGTGTGATCATTCTTACTTTTAGATGATGAAACTGAAATCTGGAGTAGGGACATATCAACAATGTACCTGAGGTCACATAGCTAGCAGTGAAACCAGGCTCCAAGCTTGGGTTTGGGTTGAATCCAGATGGGGAGAGAAGAGAAATTCCCATTTAGTACTGACCTTGCATGTCTACTCTTGCTGTCTCCTAGACAAACTTCGAGGGGAGATTAACAAGGTGGTGAACAAGTACATTGATCAGGGCATTGCTGAGCTGGTTCCAGGTGTGTTATTTGTCGATGAGGTACACATGCTGGACATTGAGTGCTTCACCTACCTTCACCGGGCCCTGGAATCTTCTATTGCCCCCATCGTCATCTTTGCATCTAACCGAGGCAACTGTGTCATCAGGTAGGGTGGCTGTCTGCCAGCCATGAGGATTTTCCACCTTCCATCTGGGTTCATTTGTTCTCTGGGATCACCTTAAACCCATTATTATGTCATGAGTTAGGATTAAACTCATTATTATGTCATGAGTTAGGATGGGAAAGAAGGGAAGTCATACTCATTTTGAGAGAAACATGCCGAAGTGGCTTGCTCTCATGTGTCAGCCTTAATCCATCATGGTCACCAAAGGCAACTGCCATCCTGTTACTGAATATGAGGGCCTCCTGGGGTTACGGTGTGGTATGATTTGGTCATTCAGTTGGAGTGGGCAAAGATTAAGATTGGATAGGCTGGTGTGGGTGACATTATATATATTAACATCTCTGATTATACTAGCTCTGGGAGGTAAATACTTTCGGTTTCATTTTTCAGATGAGGAAACAGAATGGCCGCATAACTTGCCCCTAGTCATAAAGGTAGAATGAGAATCCAGGTCTTTCCAATAGTGAAACCAGTAACAAAAACAGAAATTTCTGTCTATTCCTTAGAGCTACCCAGTGCCTCCACTTACCCCTACTCCCTTAGGTCTGCCTTTGGAAAGGGAGGTGTTGACACCTGGAAGTCAAATGCTGTATGATGCTTACTCTGCCAAGATGTGCTGAGGGCTGGAACCGGGGACTTGGCTAAGATTCTTTTTTCTCCTAAGTATTCTGTAGGCCTGTGAGCCTCAGAGAACACACCATCTTCCCAGCTTGCAACCTGAGTGTCAGTACCTCATACTTGGTACTTTTTTTGCTTTTTGGTTTTTTGTGCTCCTGTTTGAAAACTGGGGCCACATCCCAGCATTGCAGTGGAATGAAGGGGAATGGTGAGAAACCCTTTTAAGTCTACAACAGAGCAGTGAGGGTAACAGAGCCCTGGAGGCTGCATGCTCCTGGCAGAAGGGTGCTAGAAATCCAGAAAGAGACCCCAGGGCCCATGAGATCCAACACAGAGCCAGAGCCACACTGAGTTAGGAATTCAGATTTCTGACCCACCTACACTTGCCTCTTGAATGACAATGAGTAATGTGCAGTTTAACTGGCTCCATGAAGTAACTTTGTATCCACTGAGGTTATGTTACCGAACCCAACCAGTTGGGGGTGGGGGGGGCGTCCTACTGCTTGCCACCTACCAGGCAGATCTCCAAAGACGGATGGAGTTCAATGGAAAAGAAAGGAATCTTCTATTTAATGGCAAGTTTCTGTCCAAGATATCTGGTAACAAAAGTAAGGGGAAAGGGAGAGTCTCAGAGTATGACATCAAAAATAGCTACTTACATATTTGTCATTACTACATAGGTTCAGGAACTGAAAATAACACGAGAACAAAAATCTGTTCACAGTGCTGACTTATCACAAAGGTCTTTGGAAATAATGGCAAGTTTCTGCTTCAAAACCTGTTCCAAGACACCCAAAGAAAAATCACCCTGTTACCCTCTGCCAGATCATTTCAAAGTTGCAGCAGGAACCTCTTCTCTTGCCCAAAAGTACCATAAATATGGTGGCTTAGCTGGTTTCCATTTGCTGTCCAGCTTCAGGCATCTTTTGGAGTCTGTGTCCCCAGTCCGCCATTCACAGGCCCTCACTGGCCCCTGTTGGCAGGCCCATAGGCAACTATTGACAAGCCCTCCCCCCATGAGGGGAGGGGAAAAAACTGACCTTTTGCTTTCTGGTACCTTCCATTACACAAGTCCTTTCCCAGAATTCCATGTGTGCCGTAAACCAGTAGGAGTGTCCAGCTTTCCAACCAATGAGGGCCAGTGTTGGCCATATTTGCCTTTTCTCCTCTTCCAGCTGCCAAGTTTAGTAATGGGGCAAAGTCTCCAGTCACAGGTGTGCAGCCCAAACCCTCTCCACTTCCTGCGGGTGGAGGGTATGTCCATGATAGTTATAGTTATCTAGAAGCTGCGCTGTTGGTGCTGGGGAGTGAACCCCTCAGATTTCCCCTTGGTTAACTAGGAATTAGGATTTGTATTCATGATTCAAATTTATGTGCCAGAATCTTGTAGTCACTCCTTGAATCTTTGTAATGCTGTGTTGATAACATTGCTGTGTTTTTTTCTTCAATATTTGAGAGAAGCAGCTTGTACCAAGGTCACACAGCCTTTGGTGAGAGGATCCTGGCTCTCTAGGCAGCTTCTGAAAATCAGATATATGGCTTGGTACCCAGTGACCCTGGTGTCTCTGTTGCACAGACTCCATAGGTTTGCTGTGCTTGCTTTTTCTTTGGTTAGGCCTGGCTTCATTTGGGCAGCTGATAAAAGGGCTCAGCCTGGACAGATGGCACCCCTGCTGAAGAGCTCTGCTCACAGGTTCCCTTCCTCCACAGTGGATAACTCAGCCCAACAGATGCCAGTACAGCAAGATGGCAGGAGCAGGATTTCTTAGACCTCTGAGTACTTTTCTTTCAGTCCCATTCCTTCCACAAAAAAGGTTCATAGGAAGGTGGCTTTGATCTCAGAATTGCCCAAAGGGGACAGAGCTCTGGTCAGCCTGCAATCTGGGAGACATGACCCCAGTCTCTTTCTGACTGAGCCTGAGATCATGTCTCCCATGATCAGGCCTCCTTGAGGCTGTGGCTGCTCATGACTGTCAGTCTGCAGTCACCCAAATGGAGGTAAGATGTTCAGAGTGTGGATCTTGTGTAGGCCCAATAAAATAACCAAAATTGGGGTGTGTGCTCTTGAAGAGGATTTTGGTGCCAAGACCTAGAGGGAAATTTGTTGAGTAGTGATAATAATGTCAAAATATCAAGGATAAAAATAATAGCCAACGTGTATTACGGAGCTCTTTCTGTGCACCAGGTACATTGCTACTCTCACCTCAACTTAGTGAGGAAGGGACAGCTGTTCTCATTGTTCAAATGAGGACACTGAAGCTGCTCCAGGAGGGGACACTTGGCCAAGGTCACACAGTTCAGAAGCAAGACTGGGATTTGACCAGAGCATTGAACTTCACAGCTCATGCTCTGTATAAGATTTGGCTTAAATGTGAAATAATGGAATTTCTGGAACATATGAATAGTTTTGGCTACATCTGACTTGCTGCCCATCAGACTCTACCCCTATACTTAGGAGCTGTTGAGCTTCCTTCTTCACTTAAGACCCATTATCTGACCTCCAGAGCTTGAAAGGAAAGGGAGGAGGAAGGAAACTCGCAGCCACTGAGGGCTTCCTCTGTGCCAGACACTGTCCAAAGTACTCTACATGGGTCATCTCATGTAATCTCAAGGCACCCTGACTACCTTCTGGGAAGGTGATGTTATCTCCAGATTTCATATGTGAAGTGACCAGCGTAGGCTTCAAGATTGACATCTGACTCCAAAGTTCATGTCATTCCTGCTGTCCTGCACTGCTTTCTGGAGTTGTCTGGTCAGTGAATGGGGATTGAGCTTTGAGTTGATGGTGGTTGTGTGGAGAGCCACTGTGGCTAATGGTGTTCAGTGCCTCTGAAAGTGCAGACAGCCCCCAAGTCCTCCAGGTCACCTGTCCTTGTGCATTGGGGGATGAGGGAACCATTATTGGAGGAGCACATGTCCCTATGCTTCTTCCATGGGTGCTTTACTCTCCTGTGGAAATTGACAATGTCCCTAGCTGCAATAGGAGGTGAAGCTGCACTGACTGTGTCTACCCTTGTTACCTTGAGAAGTCCTTTCCATTTCACACAGCAGAACCCGCAGATGTTGAAGGAGAGCCTGGCTCTGATCCCAACTCTGAAAACTTTGGAAGGTCTTCTTTTCCTGTGGAGAATAGCTCCCTGAATTAAGGAGTCTTTGTAGGAGTTTTTGCTCCATAAGTCACTGTTGCAATAAAGCATGGAGACTTAAGAAACAATTTGGTCTCAATTCACTGTAACCCTGTGGCAGAACACCCCGAGTGTCACTTTAAAAAAAAATTAGCTTTATAGAGATAAAATTCACACCTAATACAATTCACCCAGCTAAAGTGTAAATTCAGGGGTTTTTAACGTATTCACAAAATTTTGTAATCATCTCCATAGTCTGTGTTAGAACATTTTCATCACCCCTAAAAGAAATTGTATACCTATCAACAGCTACCCTGCCATCTGCACATGTACCCTACCCCTACACACACATCTATTTTTTTCCATAGCTCCTCTCCACAGCCCCTGGTTACCATTCACCTATTTTCTACCTTTATGCATTTAATGCCTTTTCTGGACATTTCGTACAAATGGCACCATACAATCTGGGGTGGGAGGGGTTGCTGCTTTCTTTTGCTTAATGTAATGTCAGTGTTCACTCATGTTACAGCACACATCAGTACTTGTTTTTAAGGCTAAATAGTATATCAAAGTATGGAATATTTAATAGCAAGTTTTCCCATTTATCATTTGATGGACATTGGGGTACCTAAGGAGTAGAATTGCTGGGTCAAATGCCAGCAATTTGAGGATTCACCTTTCAGGATTCTGCCAGACATTTTTTCCACAGTGGCTACACCACTCTCCCCAGCAGTGTGTGAGGATTCCAATTTCTCCACATCCTCAACAACTGTTGGTGTCGTCTGTCGTTTTGATTTTAGCCACCCTAATGGGTATGAAGTGGTATCTCATTGTGCTGTTGATTTGCATTTTCCTGATGGCTAGTGATGCTGAGCATCTTCTCATGTGCCTGTTCGTCATTTGTGTATCTTCTTAGGAGAATTATCTGTTTATGATACTTTGCCCATTTTCTACAAGTTATTTGTCTTTTTATTGTTAGGTTATAAAAATTCTTTATGTATTCTAGGGATACTAGACTCCTATAGATGGATTATTTGCAAGTATTTTTCTCATATTCTGTATGTTGTCTTTTCAGTGTCTTGATTGTGTCTTTTGACATAATAAGTTTTAAATTTTGATGAAATCCAGTTTATCTGTTTTTCTCTTGTTTGCCTTTGCCTTTGGTTTCTATCTAAGAAAAACAATTTGCTCTGACTGGGATGGCTCAGTGGATGTGCGCCTGCCTGCAAACCAAAAGATTGCCGGTTTGATTCTGGTCAGGGCACATACCTGGGTTGCAGGCAAGGTCCCCCTTTGGGTTGGCGTGTGAGAGGCAACTGATCAATGTATCTTTAGCGTGTGGATATTTCTCTCCCTCTCTTCCCCTCTCTCTAAAAGTAAATAAATAAAATGTTTCTTTTTTAAGGAAAATTCATTATATAATCTAAGGTAACAAAGAATTACACCTATGATTTCTTTTAAGAGTTTTCTAGTTGTAGCTCTGACATTTGGGTTTCTGATCACATAGATTTAATTTTTGTGTATGGCATAAGGAATAGGTCATTCAACTTCATCCCTTTGCATGTGGATACCCAATTGTCCCAGGACCATTTTTTGAAAAGACTGTTATTACTTTATTGAATTGTCATGGCAACCTCATCAAAAAATCAAATGGCTTTCTTCTTACGGCTTAGTGAGCTTACAAGAGTTATCCTTCATGTTACCCAATCAAGAGTTCTTTACTGTACCTCCTGTCCTCATAGAAGCTTTAAGCTTGTGTTATCTGTGTCACTATAGTTACAAGATTATATAAAGAAGCAGTCAGGCAGCAGTTCTGGGCCAGGAAAATTTACTTGTCATGTCTGGAGGTACTACTGGCATTTTGTGGGTAAAGGCCAGGGATGCTGCTGAACATCCTACATGCACAGGATAGTCCTCTACAGAAAAATTACGTGGTTCAAAATGTTAACATGCCACAGTGGAGGAACCCTACATTAAAATTTTTGCACATGTGTAGGTCTATCTAAAGGATAAATTTCTAGATTCCAGTTACTGTGTTCCTCCAGATATATTGTACCATATTGGAATCCCAGAAGAATCACACATAAGGTCTCACAACCCAAAACTGTACATTTGGAAGAGGCACACCATTAACATAGTTTGAAGAGTTGTCAAATGCCATAATGATAAAATCAGTTTTAGGCTGAAGTCAAAGTCAGAAATAAACTTTCAAGTACAAGAAAAGAATAAATCTGCAGTTTTAGCCAAAATACAAAATACAATCATTGCAGTTTATTGTTAGCAGTTTTATAATGTAATATGCTTTTATGGCTGCCTTGTCAAACAGTGACTGCTCCACAGTGAGAGTTCCTCCTAGAGTCACTGCCCTGTGCAGGAGTATTGGTAAATAGGGTCCTTTTGTGCCTAGCAGAATAGAATTCCAGAAACCATTTTTACTAAAATGGTTTCTAAAAGAAACTGCTCCTAAGGTTCATAGCTTGGACAAATTTAAAAATGTTTTGTCTTTAATTCCAGAAAAATGTATAGTAATCTTTAAGCAGCCCTTTGGTTTAAATTTTTAATTTTAGGGACTCAAAACTGTAAGAAACTTTCTTGATGCATGCTTGTAAATTCTGTTATTTTGAAGTTTGATTAGGGAGCACTTCATTTTCCTTTAACCACTTCTTTAGAATTGTACTTGTTATTATGTCAGAATTGAAGATGATTTATCCTGAGTGCTACAGAATTTGGGATTTTTAACAGGGTAAAGGTGAGATCTTTTAAAATTTTTTCAAGAATTCTCAAGAGAGCCTTGATGAGTGTGGCTCACTTGACTGGGTGCTGTCTCATGAGGCGAAGGGTCACAGGTTTGATTTCTGGTCAGGTCACATGCCTGGGTTTCAAGTTCGGTCCCCAGTTGGGGTGCATGCAAGAGGCAACAATTGATCAGTGTTTCTCTCTCACACTGATGTTTTTCTCCCTCTTTTTTTTTATCCCTTCCTTCCACTTTCTCTAAAAATAAATAAATAAAATCTTTAAAAGAAAAAAGAATTTCAAGAGAATTCCGAAGTGGGACTTAAGAAATCTTAAACTTGCCCTGGTTGGTGTGGCTCCGTGGATTGAGCGCTGGCCTGTGAACCAAAGGATCGCTGGTTTGATTCCCTAGGCACATGCCTGAGTTGCAGGCTGGGTCCCCAGTTAGGGGAGTGCAAGAGGCAACCACACATTGCTGTTTTTCTCCCTCCCTTTCTCTATAAATAAATAAATAAATAAATAAATAAATAAATAAATAAATAAATAAAATCTTTAAAAGAGAGAGAGAAATCTTAAACATATGACCTAGATATAATTCAATAACTGAAATTAAATGTAGTTATTAAAAGTTATTTTGTTTAATGTGAAGATTATAGGCAAACCAAATACCAATATTTAAATCATGATAGAATTTATTTATAGAGTTTTTTATAAACATTTTCTTTTTTAATTTTAATTGTTGTTCAAGTACAGTTTTCTGCCTTTTCCCTCCACTCCCAGCCCACCCCCCTCAGCCCTCCCCACTTCTCTCCCGTTTCCACGCCCCCTTCTAAACATTTTCTTTTAAAGGTTTTATTTATTTTATTTTTTAGAAAGGGGAAGGGAGAGAGAAAAAGAGGGAGAATAAAATCACTGTGTGGTTGCCTCTGTTGCGCCCTCACTGGGGACCTGGCCCGCAACCCAGGCATGTGCACTGACTGGGAATCGAACCAGCAACCCTCCGATTCACAGGCTGGCAGTCAACCACTGAGCCATACCAGCCAGGGCATGATAGAATTTAATTTTTACAATTCTTTCTTGAAACTATTTTTAGAATTATTTGTTTATACAAGAGATTTATTTTCTCTGAAGTTATATTAATATTTGTATTTTCTATTGTACTTGCCCATTTATTTTGAAAGGTCTTAACTTTTTATATTTAATAGTTGTTCATTAATGTAGCATTTTATTCTCTTTTGAATTGTTTTTGTTGTGGTAAAATGTATGTAACATGCAATTTGCCATTTTGCTGTACAGTTCAGTGGTATTGATTACATTCATGTGTTTTATAACCATTACCACCATCCACCTCTAAAGCTTTTCTATCACCCCAAAGAGAAATTCTACCCCTTAAGTAGTAAGTCTCATTTTCCCCTTTTCCCTCTGCCTGGTATCCTCTCTTCTATTCTGTCTTTACCAATTTGCCCTTTCTAGATATTTCCTATAAATAGAATCATACAATATTTACTGTTTTATAATTGGCTTCTTTCTTTAAAAAGGTTGGGGGGTTATTTATTTATTTATTTGTTTTTAGAGGAAGGGGAGAAAAAGAGGGGACTGAATCCATAACCCGGGCATGTGTCCTGACCAGGAATCAAACTTTTTGCTTTACTAGATGACACCCAACTTACTGAGCCACACCCACCAGTGAGGGCTATAATTGGCTTCTTTCACTTAGCATGAGATTTTCAAGGTTCATCCTGTTGTAGCCTATATCAGAACAACATTTTATTCTTGCAATAATAAATATACATTTATGCTTCAACTGACTGGATACAATTTCAACAGAATGACTTTTTTAAAAAGATTTTATTTTTCTTTATTATTAGAGAGAGGAGAAGGGAGGGAGAAATAGCGGGAGAGAAACATCAATGTGTGGCCACCTCTCATGTACCCATTCCGTCCCCCCGTCCGTCTGTTCCCCCCCCCACCCCCCCCCCCCCGGGAACCAAGCCCTCAACCCAGGCACGTGCCCTGACTGGGAATCATACTGGTGACCCTCTGGCTCGCAGGCTGGCACTCAGTCCACTGTGCATACCAGCCAGGGCCAGAATGATTTTTTTTAACTGAAGTTTTATTTCTGCAGTGTTTACTTAGATTGGAAACCAAGTATTTTGATACTAACAATTAAATCCAAATGTCCTGTCCTTGTTCTTTATTATAGTGATAAGTTATGACCATAGACTCTTAATCTAGCACCAGAAACGGTGCTGAGGTAGACCTTCTGCTGCTGTGACTCTCAAAGGCTGAGGCTTCCAGATGCTGTGGTTGAAGCCTGGTCCTGGGGGCTGCCAGGTCTGTGCAACACACATCCTGTCAGGCAGGCAGCTGGTACCTCAGGGCCTGGTGGGTTTATTAATAGGGCTCCTCCCCTGGGCTGTTCTTCCTTGGCTTGGTTAAGAGTCCAAGAGAAAATAGGAAAAGACATAACAAGACAGTTTTCCAAAAGAAATAAAATAACTAGTGCACATAAGGGAAAGCATTCAAATGAGTCAAGGAAATGCAAATTCAAACAAGATGTTACCCATTCATTTTCTAAACTGTCAAAGCAACAAAATATTTGAAAATTAGAATACCCATTGCTGGCTATAATGCAGTGAGATCAGATCGTTTTTGAAGCTGTGTAAATTAGGATATTCATTCATCCATTTGAATAGATAGTCAGGATTGTGTCAGACACTAGTAGAGTTGCTGAGGAAATGTTCATGACTATATGCATAAAATTGTTTATTAAAGCATCATTAATAAAAATAGCAACAATTGGAAACTACCTAAATGCCCAATAATTTGGGTTTTATGAAATACCTGATGAGTTAAGACTAAAGCAACATGGACAAAAGCAAAGGGAAAAAATCTATATGCTTAATTTACAAAAATGTTTATATGAAAATTTGGCAAATATGATTTTTGGTGGCATTTTTCTCCCTTTCCCAAATTTTCTGTGGTACTGATATTTGCTAAAATAATGAATTTGTTTTTGATGACACCTGAATGGTAGTCTGTTTACACTGCCTCTGACTCTCAGGACATGCACTAGCTGTTTTGTCATTGTGCGTTCCTCAGTCATGTTTTCAATGTCCAGAGTCTGGTCTCAAATTGCCCGAGGTGATATGGTCATTCTGGGTCTTGCAGGGGCACTGAGGATATCACCTCTCCTCATGGTATCCCTCTTGACCTTCTGGACCGAGTGATGATCATCCGGACCATGTTGTATACTCCACAGGAAATGAAACAGGTGAGCCTATCTTCTCCCTTCCTCTCTCTGTTCCCCCCTTAGTTGCTGCTAGTGTTCCCTGATGCCATGTAGGAAGTACTGGCTCCCACCACTGTGGGACAAGTCCTTGGACAAGTCACAATACTCTGAGCCTCAGTCTCCCCATCTGAGGGATGGATGGGCCAACTAGACGCTGCCTAAAGTGTCATAAAACCTCAGTTGCCTACATCCCTCCTGATAAACTTTAGGAAAGAGATGGTGAAAAATACTGACTTGATGACAGCCGTTAGGGGGGGTCACTGGATAAGGAACCTGTAGGAAAAGGGCATGAAATATGATTTAGCAGTAGCTTCTTGGTGCCTAGGCCAGACCCTGTTTGAGGTTCCTTTTGCTCAGTGGGCAAAGCCAGATACTCTGTCCCACCAGAACCCACAGCAGGCCAGCTTTAGCAGGATGCAGAAGCTAGAGGGGTGAGCACTCGAGTCCTAGCAGAGCTGTATGCAGCATGACCAATGGGTTTCTCAGGGAATTTGGAGGCTGTGCCTGGGGCTGCTGCCTTGGTTGTACAGATGGTAGTAATCAGGGTCACACATCTTAGAGAGGCACCTGGAATGGAAGTCATAAAACTAACCTTACAATGAGAGACTTGAAGGAGATGTACATGGAAGCATCTAGCTCAGTCGCTGTACAGAGTGCATGCCAGAATTCCATGTGAGCTGAATTTGGGGGTGGAGATGACAGGGATATATGAGATTGGGCCTTATCCCAAGGGGTGCAGTCCCAGTTCTTGCAGGCGTTGCCTTTTGCTTGATCTGGAGCTGGAATACCTGTGGTAATAATGCTTAGGCACTACACACTTAGAATTTCTAGTACCCTAATTGGTACTAGGGTACTTTAGTAGTCATTACAGTCATAATCTCTTTTCTTTTTGATGGCTGAGTTGCAGAGTGGCAAGTCCAGGATGCAAAGCCAGACAGTTCCCTGCAGAGCCCAGGCCATCTGCTCAGCAGTAGATTGTGCTCTAGGTTGCTGATCCACTGGAGCAGTACAGGCTGTGTTCTTTTCCCTACTCTGTCCACCCATGCTTCAGATGGTCTCGCTTCCAGGGTGTAGGTCTCTCACTTTGAAGCTGGGGATGTGGAGTGGACCAGGGCTTCACTGACATCTTAATAGGCTCTGCCTAGACCCTCTCCCCTCACCAGAGCACAGGCACTGTTTGTTGGATATTGTGCTGAATTTATGGACATGCGTAGCCAGCATGATTCCATTTGATTTCTAGTAACCACGAGACAGGGAGAACTGTTATTGTGATTCTGAAATATGAGGACACAAAGACTTAGGCTAACTAAATGCCCAGGTTCATAAAGCTGGTCAGTGGCAAGTATGTAACAGGACTAACAGGAATCCAGGCTGTCTGATCCTGAAGCCCATGTTCCTAAGTGCTATGCTACCAACCTCCCACCTGCTAGAAATGACAAGTTGGGGTGAAGTTGCTCTGGCAATTTGTTGGCAAGGCCTTTCCTTTTGGAGCTCTGAAGGCCTCTCCTGGGCATTTCTTGGCTGTCCCCTTGCTCATGTGTAGCTTACCTGCCTGGCCCTGCCAACATTTCTTGTTGACCAGTACCCAGGAGTGCTGGGGTGAGCATGGAGCTGGAGGTCTCCCTTCATAACCAGCATTGATAGAATATTGAAACAATTGTAGTGCATGGCAGCAACTGTGCATTATTAGGAGATAATGTCCATGTCTGGGGGCCTTATCACCAGCTAATGGTCTGTTGCTCTTGGATGAATGCTAGGTTGAAGTCAAAGCATTTATTGAACAGAAATGAAAGCAAAAGCAAAGGGTGTTTTGCTTTCCCATCCTTACCTTTGGGACTAGAGCCTGCTGGGAAGGGCAGCCCTACACACTCAGATCACTTCTTGGCTAAGTGACTCGAGCAATTTCATGCATCTTTATGAGCCTTCCTTATTGACTGCAAGATCTCTTCCCTTCTCTCAAGGTTGTCATGAGGACTAAGTGAGATAGTGACAATAAATGGATAGGGCCAGCTGTCCCTTCCTATTGCAGTTAAGTTATTACTGATATTAACAGCTTCTAGGTGCTTCATAGATATCTGATGGGATCCTCACATCAGCTTTCAATAATGAGGGTTTGTGACTCGGGAAAAACAAGGGCCCCATGGTCACAGAGAATAAGCTGCAGAGCTAAGACTGTACTCAGAGCCAGTTCACATTTTACTCCATTTGACCCTGGAACATGTGGTATCTTCTCTGTTGGAATGTTCTCCAATTGTGCCTTCCCAAGCAGTGACCACAGGCTATCTCCCGGACTGGTTTCATATGCTTAGCTAGGCTTCCTCTTGGGTTAGCAGAGGACCGACTGCCATTATGCACACTGCTTTGTTCTGATGGGTTCAAGGGATAACCTCAGCATTTTTACTGGAGCCTGGAGTAGGTCTTTAAAAAACAGAGTAAATGTAACGTGTATTCTGCCATCGGTGCCGACACCCTCATAAACTATCCCTACAGGTTATTAAATGATTAAAGATCTAATTTATGAACTGTCCATTTTCAAATAGTCTGAAACAGGAGCTCTTGGGATTGCTGTGACCTGCTTTAGAGAGAGTGAGAGCAGTGTCCCTGACATTTCTGAAGCCCAGCTTCCAATTCAGTGTAGCTCGCTAAAGATGAAGTGCTCAGGGCTGAAACTTTCCCCTTAACCAGGCTCGAGGATTAAATATTTGCATCTCCGTAAAGTTTCTGAAGGTCCTAGGGGACATTTTTCTTGACAGGACCTGGAAGTTTCCTTTGTCTCCAGGTAGCAGTGAGAATCCCTTTTCATACTGAGCAAAAACCTTTCCGACTCTGACTGTTATGGTCAGTGGGGAGTCCTGAGGAGGGAGCTGGGGGCAGAGATCTCCCTTCCTGTTCCATTTCTGCCTTCCTCATGTCCACTCAGGACCTTCTGTGCTCAGCTACATTTATGGTGGTTTGGGACCCCAGATGGTGGAACCCCTCATGCACAAGCCAAGATACTTTGTATAGAGGTCATACCTTAGCAGCACTGGCTAAACAGATAATGTTTTGTGTGGCTGGTACAGTGTGAAATATTTTAACAAATTGACAACATTTAGAAATCAGGACATTTCATACAAAATCTGAGTTCTGAGTTTTTTGACAGAATAAAAGACTTTCTTGCTAGCATCTGGCCTTCCAGCCCTGATCCCGAGCCTGTCTTTCTTACTGTGCACGACCTTTCCCATTCATACCAGGCTGGCCCCTTATAAAAGTCACTAGACACTAAACTCCCTCCCTCTGCAGCTCCTGCTCTTGGGGTCTCTTCTTGAGAGCTGAAAGGCCAGCTTTAAAGTGTGTATGTCCTAAACCTCTGGTCTCTGTCTTCCCCTTGTAAGGCTTTAGCTGGGGGGCTTAGTCTTTCCCACTTCCTAAGCCTCTACTCGGGTGTGTTTTTACGACTTTAATTTAAACAAGGGCTTCTTGATATCTTGTGTATGAAGCTGCCAAAGTGAAAAATTCCTATATTATTTGAGGCTCAAAGTCTTCACGTTATCTCAGTTTCACAATACACAACATCATTATCCCAGCTGCCTCTTATCACTCATTGCTGGTGTGCCTGCAGGATCCTGGTGCCACTTGTGTTACTGCACCCACACTGCCAGCTTATTTTCCATCCAACTTCACTAGGTAGGATCTGCAAACTGTAACAAACAATAGATTAGATATCTTCGGGCGATGTTATGAGGGCTGGTAAATCTATAAAAGTAACTTAAAAAATTCACTTAACTATTTTGTTCATTAACAAATAAAGAATCTGTTTTTGTCTGAGTCTTATAGGTGGTGGCGTCTGCACTGGAGAGGAAGGTTAGAGGCTGTGTGGGAGCATGGGCAGATTTTGGAGAAGCCTCACTTTCCTGCTCTGGAAATTGAGTGGCCTGGGCTGGGAGGCAGGAGCTGAGCCATCCTGGTACACACCTCTAGGGTACCAGCTGCTTTCTAGTCAGTATGAATGTAATACTTTGGCTTTAAATCCATTCACAGTGTGGCTAGCACCGAACAGGTATGTGTGTGCAGTCCTGGGTAGGGGTCAGCTCTTTGCCTCACCAGCCTGGGATTGGGCCTCTGCTGCTGTAATGATGGGGACTAGAAACACTAAACAAGATTGTTTTTAAAGCACTTTATAAATGACACACTTGAGGTTGGTCACTGTTGATCATGGTTTTTCTCCTCCAAAAGATTATCAAAATCCGTGCCCAGACAGAGGGAATCAACATCAGTGAGGAGGCACTGAACCATCTGGGAGAGATCGGTACCAAGACCACTTTGAGGTGAGCCAGTTGTCTCCTGGACCTGTGTCTGCCTGGAGCTGCTCCAGACCCCATGGTGCCTTCTCAGCAAAGCCTGTGGGGACATAAAGGTCTGTTAGAACATAAAGACAGGCCCCCTTCTCAGGGCATGGGACCATGTCTGCTGTTAGTGGTATGGGTCTTATCTAAGGACAGTGATTTAGAGTGCAGAATATTTAGATTGATGGTGTTTTAAAAGCTAGATTAACAGGTTAAGTTCCCTTGTCCTGTAGTAGATGCACTCCTGTGATGGAGAGCTGGCTCTGTTCTTCCGGTGTGTCTTAGATAGGAACGGTGAGTGTAGGTGAATGTGAGGAAGGATTGCAGACATAGACTGCTTTCCTGATAATGGCTTGAAGCCATTGCCTATGCAGGATGTCTCTCCTCAGTGTTCTGGCTTCTTGTGAAATCATTACTTCATTCTTGCCACTAATTCCCTCACTCCTGAAGTTGAAGCAGAATTGTAAGCTGTTTTGTTTGGGTAGAGTGGCACTTTTAAAAACTCCTGGATTTTCATGCCTTTGGTTGGGGCATGTGCTTTCAGGGCTGTGTGTTCATTTCCCTGCCATGTTCAATGTCCTTGGCATTGCCTGTGACAAAATTTGTCGTCCCTTTCAAGCAGCAGTGGAATTACCTCCTGTCAGAGAATTTTTAGACTGTGACAAAGATTTGGGGAGTAGGACTTGGCTATATGTTCAGGACTTCTGACCTCTCCAATGGGGTCATGATTGCAGGTCTCTGAGAAAGAACAATTCTCATATCTTCTTGTTTGCTGTGTCCACCACATCTAGCACAAGCCCAGCATTGGGCTCAGCCCCTGGTGTCAGTGCTCCTGCTGGTCTGGGATGGGGCTTCTGTCTGTGACCACTGTTTCACTCCTGCCCTGGCCCCTGTTCCCTTTAGGTACTCAGTGCAACTGCTGACCCCAGCCAACTTGCTTGCTAAGATCAGCGGGAAGGACAGCATTGAGAAAGAGCACGTTGAAGAGATCAGTGAGCTCTTCTATGACGCCAAGTCATCAGCCAAAATCCTGGCTGACCAGCAGGATAAGTACATGAAGTGAGTCTTTCTGCAAAGAGGCACTCCCTGGCATGTCTGGGCCCAGATACAGCTTGCAGATACAAGGTTTACCTTTGCCTTCATGTTCTGTTCCAACTTGGGCATCATTAACAGCAAGTTCAGTGTGCTGCGTGTTTCTTTTTAAATTGTCATAATTTCTCTAATATGCCTGTCGCACCTGGCATATTTTCTAATAAATTCTTGTAGGATTGTTTTGATGGTATCTCTTTCTCTCCTTTTAATTAAAACAAATAAACTCTGTATTTTAGAACAGTTTTAGATGTTGTGAAGATTGTACAGGGCATTCCCACGTACCTCATACCCAGCTTCCCTATTGTTAATATCTTATAGGAGTATGTAGTACATTTGCCACAGTTGATGAACCAACACTGATACATTATTACATTTTATTCATATTTCTGTCCCAAGATCCCACATTACATTTCATTGTCATTTCTCCTTCAACTCCTTGTGGCTATTGTTTTTCATGACCTTCAAAGTTCTGAGGAACACTGGTCAGGTGTTCTGTCTAATATCCCTCAGTGGGGTATATTAGCTGTTTTTCTCATGATTAAACCAGGATTGTGGGTTATTGGGAGTAAGACCATATGGGTAAAGTGCAATTTTTATCACATGTCAACATGACTCATCACTATTAATGTTGACCTTGATCACCTGGCTGCGGTGGTTGTCAGGTTTCTTCACTGTAGTTACTGTTTTCCCCCTTCCCATACTGTCCTCTTTGCAAGAAGTCACTGAGCATAGCCCACACTTAAGAGGTGGGGAGTTTTTCCCTACCTCCTTAAAGGCTGAGCATCTACATTAATTATTTGGAATTCATCTACACAGGAGATTATCTTTTCTTGCCATTTGTTTATTCAATCATTTATCTCTGTATGGACTCAAGGATATTTATAACATACTTTGGGTTATAATCCAATGACATATTATTTATTTTGCAGCTCAGATTTGTCCAGCTTTTTTTTTTTTTAGAGATTTTATTTATTTTTAGAGAGGCAAGGGAGAGAGAGAGACAGAGACAGAGAGACATATCAATGTGCGGTTGCTGGGGGCCGTGGCCTGCAACCCAGGCATGTGCCCTGACTGGGAATCGAACCTGCGATGCCTGGTTCGCAGCCCGCGCTCAATCCACTGAGCTACACCAGCCAGGGCGTCCAGCTTTGATCATTGAGAGTTCTTTCCGTTGGTTTCTGTATCCCTCGACACGTCCCTATCACTGGTACTACATTTCTTTGTGAGTTCAATGAAGTGGGGCTTTCAGCCATGTGAGAGGAAAGAAATGGCAGTGCCTGACAGATGCCATACTGAAACATTCTGGCCTGGTAGGATGAGCACCATGTTCTTTCTACCAGGCTAGTTCCTATCTGCTAGCTCTGTGCTGCCTGAGGCAGGGCTTAGCCACAGAAGCAGTGCCTTGGTACAAGCTAGTCGTTTTGTTCTCTGCCCTCATGGGCAGGATCTCCATACTCATATATGTGCAAAAAAGGAGACTAGCCAAGACAGCCATTTTGATCCAGTCATTGTTCTAGTCCAAGTTAACCATGAAGTTCTTGGGGGGCAAGTACAACTGTTCTCCCATTAGTGATGATCATCTGAACGTGTCCAGGAGTTTGCAGGACAGGAGGGCTGAGATAATGCTGTGGGAGTCCATCCAGACTTCTCAGAGTCCTCAAGCCCTGAGGAGGGCCCAGCTAGTCCCCGCTGCTAGAATGGATCTTCTTCCGGCCTGGTACCTGAGGGAAATCCCAGCATGGGGTGGGATACTTCCTAAAGTCAGGGCTGAGCTCTGGCTTGTCCTGGCTACTCATATCCTGTGTCTCTGGCCTCCCAACATAAGCAACATTAGAAAAACAGAATAGTGATACCTCTGATACCAATGTAGCAAGAGCTGATTGTGGGCGAGAGCCTGTGTTAATGTTTCATATTTTTTTTCACATTGTCACAGCACCCCTATGGTATTGGTGCCAGTTAGGTCACTTGTGCAGCTGGTAAGAGATGGAACAAGGAAGATTTGGAATCAGAGTGGTTGGAATCTGTGCATATAACATTTCCCTCAGTGTGCTGAGTTGTTGCGTGGGGGGAATAATCTTCAAGATCTGGCCTCCATCCCAGGCGGGTGAGGCAAACAGGGGCAGGTATTAAGAAAGTGACTTCACTAAGGTGATATCCCAGAGGAGAAGAACCAGACTCTGCCCACCCGAACCTCTTCTTCTAGCCCCCAAACCTTTCACAGTGTTTGCAGAGTAGTAGAGAAGCAGTGGTGACGGCAGACCTCTCAGTGTAGGTTTGGACAGAGTCCCTCCCACCTGCTCAGGGAACCCTGATGTCCAGAAGAGTCCTGGGGAGGGGAGTGAGTGGCTACAACCCCTAGTCCTGTTCCTCAGGAATTCTGCTCCCTGGTGTTCAGGGATATGGCCTACCTCACTTTGTCTCACCTAAGTGGAAGAGATGGTTCTGGGTAAGTGGGAAGGTAAGGTTATTTTAATTTTCCTTTTTTTTTTTTTTTTTTTTCCCAGCAAGGCCTGTGGTTACTACATTAATCTTCTAGGCGAAGTTTTTACGACCAGTCCCCTCACTGACTATCAGAAGTTTTTCCATCCATTACCAAAAGGGAAACAGACCCTGTAGGGAGGAAAATATTTGTTATATCTTATCTGGCTGACACACAATCTACCAACAATTATAGCAGGTCCATTTTTTGTACTATTTCAGCTCTGGTGTGAAAAATTGTTATAATATGAAAGTGAGGCAGGGTGGAAGTTGGTCATGGGAAATGGCTGATATTCCAGGCTCTGGGCACATCTTCTCCAGTGCCTACCCACAAACCGATTGAATGGGCTGGAGAAAAGAGTATTTGCACGTAAATCCCAGCTCCCTGTTCCTGTGCTAATGGCCTCACTATGAGAGCAGGAAGAGTTCTTGAAAGACTGTCCCTGGCTCTTGTGGAGAATCCACACTATCCCTCCCTTTATTTTCTCAGTCCAAATACCTTCTCATTGCCACCCCTCCTTTGTTATATCCCCTAGATGGGTTCATAGGATATTTTGGGGTTTTTTTTTTAGGACTAAACAGATGATGGTATCATACCAGAATTCTAGTGACTTCTTGATTAGTAAACCTTTCTCAACCATCTTTCTAATAAAATGGAGCTGCACACTGGTGGTAGTCACACACTCTGTTGGCCTCCATGTCTCAGACCCCAGGGCCAAAAAAGGCTTTTTACTGCCAGGAAAGCAGTAAATCATCCAGCATTCCTCATTCTCTCCCAGGGCCAGCCCGGAGGGACCTGAACAGTCCCTGATCTTGTGGGGATCCTAGGCAGAAGGTACAAGTGGGAAAGGGGAGCAACCAGGTTCCAGGGACATGGCAGTTAGGGATGTGGTTTTGACTGCTCCTTAGTCCTGAGCCTAGTCCCTTCTGGTGCTGAGCCTTCCTTTCCTCATCCATAAGATGAGGGCAGTCCTATCCGGTAGATCCATGGAGGACATGGTGAGGTGACATGTGGCTGTATTGGGTACTCAAGATACTGAAATTCAATGAATTCCCAATCCTTATCCCTTTGGGGAGAAGAGGTTACTATTTGTCAAACAGGAGACAGAGGCTGGCTGGCTCCATCCTTCCCCATTCCATTCAGTCAGCCCTTACAAAGGTTTAGAAAAGGCCTAGAGATACCCGTGTTAGCTGGACCAATCCCTGTTAGGCCAAGGGGCGGGCAGGCTTAGGGGCACACAGGCTCGGGAGCAAAGAGGAGAGAAGCTTGCAAAGGCATGGGCTGGTGCTTCTTCCCAGCCAAACTTTTAATCTCTGGAAAAGAGGGCTACTGAGAGGCAAGTGTCCACATCAGTCCACCTGCTGATCATCCTTCCATTCCCCACCCCTCTCCGCTCCTACAGTGTGGGGTCACCCCCCCCCCCCCGCCATTTATTCCTAGGACAGCAGGCCCCCTGAGGACAAAGAGGTGGCCTGGTCAGGGTGACTGAGCCCCTGGGGGTGAGGGGCTGGGAGAGCCTCACCCCACTGGTGAGTGGGGGAGGAATGGGTCAACCACAGATGATGATTGTAAGCTGGCTGTCAGCAAACTGACCTTGTTGCCCCTCCCCGTCATTCGGCAGGCAAGCGCTGTGATTAATGGCCAGGCCTCTCCGCCTGTTCCGCCATCAGCACGCGTCCGGGGAGCGATGAATATGGCTTGTCAGGCTAGCCCGGCCCACGGTGACCCTAGGCCCCTGTCCGACGCGATCAATGGGCAGCACACAGCAGGCAACGGCTGGGCCGGCGCGATAAGATGGGCCGATGTGCGCCCGCTGATTGCCCGCTCTGTCACCAGCCATCACGCACAGGCCGCCAGAGCGCAGATCGGCGCCGTCTGCTCTGGCAGACGTGATTAATGGGGGCGTAGGCAAACTGGGAGGGCTTGGGCGCGCAGACCCCGCACCAGACGGGTGTGGGGGTGGCGGGCATGGTTAGGTGCGTACTGGCCTGCGGGCACAGACGTACGTCCCCTGGGCACAAGGAACACAGGGTGGCTTGTGCAGGTCTGGGGTACACGCTTACGGCGCTTGTGCACGGGCCCTGGCAGAATCTGGGATTCAGTGCAGGGGCTGGGTCATGGGATTGAACAGTGCTTACAGAAATGCCATTAAGGTGTGTTGGGCGTTAGTGTGCAGTCGCCAAGGGCCTGACTGGGGCTGACTGTGAACAGTGAGACCCTAGGGTGGAGGGACAGCTAATGTGATCTCCCTACTCTGACCGCAGAAGCCCTGGCTTCTGCTCGCCAGTTGCAGGCCCCCTCCCCACAGTCCCAGCCATCTTTGCAGAACCTTGATCTGACCCAGTCAGGCCCCTACCAAAAACCCTTTCCGAGGATCCTATGGCTCAATGGACAGATTGCAAGGCCCTAGGGGGTGCGTTTCACAGTCCCAGTCACCCCAGCACTCACGCTTGCGCGCCTACCTGACTCGTGCCACAGCAGGCACTACGAAGAAGATTGTGGGATCCGACGGCGTAAAGCACACAAATGCCCACCGAAAGCACACAAATGTCCACCAAAGTGACCCTGCTCCTAGGCCTCTCCTTGGAAAAAGAGCCAGCCTCCAGCCCCACCACTGAAGACCTGCTCCAGGTGATAAAGGAGGGGCCCAAGAGAACTTCCCAGAGGAGGTGAGAGGAGCCCAGAGATGTCTGGCTGTTGTAGGACCAGTTGATGGGTCACGGTGTAGACGAAGGGAAGGGTGAGGAGCAAGGCTGGGTGGGGCCTATGCAGTGGACCACTAGTATCAAAGATGATGCTCTGCAGGAGCTGGGGCACTCCCAGGCCACTCCCTCTACTGTTCCAATCAGGGAGGCCTCTGGCAGCCTCTCCCCCTACTGATATCCCACCACCACCACCACCACCACCACCACCACTGCTAGCCAGCAGCTGGGGTGACTGTGAGGCCCCAGTGCCCTCATGCTGAAAGGTGTTCAGTTGGAGCCCTACCAGGTGCTCTTGGGCCCGCCCAACCACACCACCCTGCCTTGGGGGCATGGTCAAAACTGGAGTGCAATCCTTGACCTTGCCACAGCCTTGGATCAATGCTGAGGCCACCTAGGGTAGGGAGGGAGCCAACATGCTCCAAGTGACTGTAGGAAAACAGCAGTCAGGGAACGCTTCCTGAGCTGGGGTTTTAATTTTAAAATGGAAAAAAAGTTTTGTGAATAATTTACATCATGTTTCAAAATGTAAAAGTAGTGAGGAATCTCCCTCTCCCTTACCTTCATCTTGTTCCCCTCTCCAGAAGCAAGCTGCACTATATACTGCAGGTGTACTTCTCCAGGGGTGTCCTGTGAATATGCAAGCCAATACACAAACATTCCCAAGATTTATGAAAATTTTCAAAAGTAAGAGAAGTTACAGGAATTACACAGGAACAATCTGTATACCTATCATCTAGAACTATCCATCCTTCCCTTCCATCAGTCTATTTTTATCCAACAACTTTTTTCATGTCAAAGTTGTAGACGATAATATACTACATCTCTAAATATTTTAGCATATATACAATTATCTAGAGCTCACTATTTGCGGCATTTAAAAATATTGTTCAATTACAAATATAATTTTATATTAGTTTCAGGTGTACATCATAATGGTTAGACAATTACATAATTTACAGTGATCCCCTCCCAAATTCTAACACCCACCTGGCACCATACATAGTTATTACAATATTATTAACTATGTTACCTATAGTATATTGACTTTATATCCCCATGACTAAGTACTTCTCAATCCCTTCACTTTTTTCACCCAAGACCTCAACCCTTCTCTCATCTGGCAATGCTCAGTTTGTTCTTTGTATCTATGAGGTTTTCTGTTTTGTTTCGTTCTTTAAATTCTACATATAAGTGAGATAATATGTTATTTGTCTTTGTCTGACTTATTTCACTTAGCATAATACTGTCTAGGTCCATCCATGTTGTCGCAAATGTGAGATTTCACCTTTTTATGGCCAAGTAATATTCTGTTGAATATATGTACAACTCCTTATCCAATTGTCTTTTGATGGGCACTTGGGTTTCTTCCATATCTTGGCTATTGTATTGGGTTGGCTATTTAGCTTTTTCTGTAAAATAAAAGACACACTTTCCACTTTCACCAATAACTTTATCGATTTGGATATTTTGAGTATGTTGGCTATCCCTTGCATGGTATAATGTTGATTGTTCTCAATGTCTTCATTTGATCGCTATCAACTACAACTTATCTACCTGACCATAGAGCATTGTCCAGTGAGAAATCTCCAACATGAAACTTGGCAAACCACTTCTGACACCTTCAGTCAGTCACAGAACCTTCTCTATACATTGCACAACTCTTTTTTGCATTTCAGTTGCATTTTAACCTTTCTTGAAATAATAAAAAATAATACGTCAAAAATGTCGCACATTTTCTTCCATCTTTGATATTAAAATGGCTGCACAAATATTCACTAATTTGGTAAGTTTTTAAAAAATACATGCTGATATGATGACTGTCACCATACAATCTAACAAAATTGTTCTGAATGAATTTAAAGACAACTAAATGCTACTAGAGCCATTGCACGGACAAAAGTTTTGGTCAACCCCCAAAATAATACTGCAATGACAATAGGGGTCCAAATATCTCAACCAATTAGTCTTTTGGATTTCTTCAGATATATACCCAGAAGTAGAATTGCTCAGTCATAAGGTAGTTCTACTTTTAATTAATGAGGAACCTCCATACTGTTTTTTACAATGACTGCACCAATTTGCAGTTCCACCAGCAGTGCACAAGTGTTCCCTGTTCTCCACACCCTTGCCAGCACTTGTTTGTGGATTTATTTTTGATAGCCATTCTCTCATTATGGTTTTAATCTGCATTTCTCTGATAATTAGTGACCTTGAGCATCTTTTCATATTTCTATTGGCCATCTGTATGGCCTCTTTAGAGAAGTGCCTATTCTGATCCTCTGTTCATTTTAAAAAAAGGATTGTTCATTTCTTTGATGTTGTATTGTATGAGTTCTTTATAAATTTTGGATATTAACCCTTTATCAGATGCATCATTGGTGAATATGCTTTGCCTTCTGAGTATGTTGTTTTTTGTTGTTGTTGTTGATGGTTTCCTTTGCCATACAAAACCTTTTTAGTTTTATGTAGTGTCATTTGTTTTTCTTTTGTTTCCCTTTCCTTAGGAGCTATATCACAAAAAGTGTTACTAAGAGCAATGTTAGACAGTTTCCTGCCTGTGTTTTCTTCTATGAATTTTATGGTTTCAAGTCTTACATTTAAGTCTTTAATCCATTTTTAGTTTATTCTTGTATACGGTATAAGAAGGTGATCTAGTTTCATTTTTTTGCATGTATCTGTCCAATTTTCCCAATACCATTTACTGAAGAGACGATCTTTACTCAATTTTATATTCTTGCATTCTTTGTCAAATATTAATTGACTTAAGACATGGGTTTATTCCTGGGCTCTCTATTCTGTTCCATTGATCTCTGTGTCTCTTTTCACACTACTACCATGCTTTCTTGATTACTATAGCCTTGTAGTATAGATTAATATAAGGTGGCATAATACCTCCAAATTTGTTCTTTTTTTTTTTCACCATTGCTTATGACTGTTTGGAGTCTTTTGTGGTTCTATATAAATTTTTGGATTATTTGTTCTTGTGAAAAATGTCATTGGGACTTACGGCCAAGATGGAGGCACAGGTAGACACACTGTGCCTCCTCACACAACCAAAATAAGGACAACAATTTAGAAACAAAAAACAACCAGTACTGACAGAAAATTGAACTGTATGGAAGTCCAACAACCAAGGGGTTAAAGTAGACACATTCATCCAGACTGGTAGGAGGGGCAGAGTTGGGCAGCTGGGCAGAGAGGGCTTTTGGCAAAGCGATGGCTGGAGGACCCTGGGCACACTAAGTGGCAGCGGGCAGACCCAGCAAGGCAACAGATTGTGTTGGGGTGCAGTGCACAAGGTGGCTGGTGGACCAGGTGGTTCCACATTTGCATGTAGATAAACCAGGCAAAACTGGGGAGCCAGACAGACCATGCAATCCAGGGGCTCAGTGTGGGGAAATAAAGCCTCGAAACACTGATTGAAAACATCTGTGGGGGTTGAGGTGCTGAGAGAAATTCCCAGCCTCACAGAAGAGTTCCTTGGAAAGACCCACAGGGTCCTAGAATGTACACAAACCCATCCACCCGGGAATCAGCACCAGAAGGGCCCAGTTTGTTTGTGGGAAGTGAGAGAAATGACTGAAATCCGTCAGGGAGTGGAGCAAGCACCATTATTCCCTCTTGGACCACTCCCACACATACAACACAGCAAGGTGGGTTGCCCCATCCTGGTGAACACCTAAGGCTCTGCCCCTCAATACATAACAGGCGTGTCAAAACAAACAAAAAAAAATGGCCCAAATGAAAAAACAGATCAAAGCTTCAGAAAAAATACAACTAAGCGACCAAGAGATATCTAACTATCAGATGCACAGTTCAAAACACTGATAATCAGGATGCTCACAGAATTGGTTGAATTTGGTCACAAATTAGATGAAAAACTGAAGGCTATGCTAAGTGAAATAAAGGAAAATGTACAGGGAACCAACAGTGATGGGAAGGAAAATGGGACTCAAATCAATGGAGTGGACTAGAAGGAAGAAAGAAACATTCAACCAGAAAAGGATGAAGAAACAAGAATTCAAAAAAATGAGGAGAGGCACAGAAGCAGGGCACATCATAATTACATTACCCAAGATTAAAGAGAAGGAGAGAATCTTAAAAGCAGTAAGATAAAAGGAGAGAGTTACCTACAAAGCAGTGCCCATAAGACTGTCAGCTGATTTCTCAAAAGAGATCTTGCAGGCAAGAAGGGCCTGGAAAGAAGTATTCCAAGTCACGAAAGGCAAGGACCTACATCCCAGATTGCTCTATCCAGCAAAGCTTTCATTTAGAATGGAAGGGCAGATAAAGTGCTTCTCAGATAAGGCTAAGTTAAAGGAGTTCATCATCACCAAGCCATTATTATATGAAATGTTAAAGGGACTTATCTAAGAAAAAGAAGATAAAAACATGTACAGTAAAATGACAGCAAACTTACAATCATTAATAACCACTCCTAAAACAAAAACCAAAACCAACTAAGCAAACAACTAGAACAGGAACAGAACCACAGAAATGGAGAACACATGGAGGGTTAGCAACAGGGGAGTGGGAGGGGGAGAGAGGGGGGAAAGGTACAGAGAATAAGTAGCATAGGTGGTAGGTAGAAAATAGACAGGGGGAGGGTAAAAATAGTATGGGAAATGTAGAAGCTAAAGAACTTATAAGTAGGACACCTGGACATGAACTAAAGGAGGGGAATGTGGGTGCAAGGGGGTGTGTAGGGTAGAGGGGAGTGAAGGGAGGAAAATCGGACCATAATAGCATAATCAATAAAATATATTTAAAAAACATTGCTACTGGTATTTTCATAAGGATTATACTGAATCTATAGATTGCTTTGGGCAGTATGGAAATATTAACAATATTAATCTTCCTATCATGAGCATGATACATACTTACATTTTTTTGTATCTTCCTCAATTTCTTTCTTAATGTGTCTTAACATTTTCTGAGAACAGGTCTTTTACCTTTTTGGTTAAATTTATTTCCAGGTAGTTTTAGATACAATTGTAAATGAGATTATTTTCTTTATTTCTGTTTCTGATAGCTCATTTCTGATATAAAAATACAAGCAATATCTGAATATTAATTTTGTATTCTGCTTCTTTACTGGAGTCATTTTCAGTTCTAGTAAATTTTTTATGGAATCATTAGGGTTCTTTCTACTTAGTATCATGTTATCTGCAAATAATGACAGTTTTACTTCTTCCTTTCCAATTTGGATGCCTTTTATTTATTTTTCCTGTCTGATTTCGGTGGCTAGAACTGCCAATAGTATGCATAATAAAAGTAGTTAGGTGAACAACTCTGACTCCTGATCTTAAAGAAAATGGTTTTAACTTCTAGCCAAGAGGGAGGTGTAGGTAGACTTGCTTTGCCTCCTTGAACAACCAGAAGAAGGATAACAACCAATCTAAAAACAAAATACAGCCAGAACTGCCAGAAAATCTAACTGTATGGAAGTCCAACAACCAAGGATTTAAAGAAGAAACATTCATCCAGATGGGTAGGAGAGATGGAGAGGATGTGGTGTGTCACAACAAGGCAGCAGCCAGGCAGTGGTGGTGAGGCAGGGGCAGCCAGCTGTAGGTTGTGTGTGCCCTCCTGTTGTTGAGCCTTGATTGCTATTGGCATATCGGTGGGTGGGACTGACCTTAGGCTGACTGGTTGTGAGGCTTGGCCATGACCACAGTATATAAGCTGTGCTGGGACTAACCACACACAGTGGGATTCTTCCATTGGGGTCTGGTACCTACCAAGACCTCTCTGCATGGTCAACTGGTAGAGAAAATTGGGTGGTGCTCTGTTTTGGTCTGAAGTCACTCACCTGGTGTATTGGTTCTGAAGCCTCTTGGGATGAACTCCAGTGTGGGTCAATGTCAGATGCTGCCTGTGATTGGCCTGGGGCTATCTGTTAGGAGTTACAAAGCAATCTGGGTTTGATAGCTACAGGTGCTGGGCTTGGATGCACATGGGAGGGGCTGTGTGTGTGTGTAATTTTTTTAACTTTACTTATTTAATTTTAGAGAGGGGAAGGAAGGGAAAAAGAAGGGGAGAAAAACATCAATGTGTGGTTGCCTCTCATGTGCCACCTACTAGGGACTGGCCCATATCACAGGCGTGTGCCCTAGACTGAGAATTGAACTGGCCACCCTTTGGTTCGCAGGCTCAATTCACTGAGCCACACCAACCAGGGCTTGTGCTTTTTTTTTTTTTAAAGGTTAAATTTATATACAGTCAAGTCCACTAATCTTAACCGAGTTTTGACCAGTGCAACCCAAACCTCTCAAGAATGTAACTGTCATCCCAGAAAGTTTCTTTGTGCCTCTTTCCAATCTTTACCACACTAGATGGAACAGTGTTCTGGTTTTTCTCCCTATAGATTAGCTGTGCCTGCTCTAGAATGTCATAAAAATGAAATCATGTGGTATGTATGTACTCTGTTGTGATTTCTTTCAGTCCACTTTGGACAGTGAGATTCATGTTCTCAAGATTAGACATGCTGGTGTATATCTTGCTTGTTCTTTTTGAAGTTAGGTATGAGACGATTGTATGGGTGACCACCACTTTACTCATCCATGCACACGCTGTTCCCACTTCTCAGCTATTATATAAGCTGCAATGAACATTTAAAAATTTTTCTTGGGTAGATATATGTTCAGTTTCATGAGGAATTGTTAAATCTTTTCCTGATGCAGTCTATTTTAAAACACAAATAGTAGTATATATTCTTCTGCTTCTTGCCTTTTAAATTTTTCCTCAACATCACATCTTGGAGATTCTTCTAACTCAGCATGTAAAGAATGTCCTAGTTCCTTTCCGAAAGAGGGAGGTGCTGTAATTTAGCCAGCTTTCTTCTGGTGGAGATTTGAATGCTTCTAACCTCACTGAGCTGGGCTTTGCAGGACTGAGTAGGGAAACTGGGAAGGTCCAGATTCTTGGTGGATCCTGCAGAACCCCTGTTGCAGAGACATAGGTTTCTGAGAGCAGCAGCATCTCCTGACCCATTTACTCCCAGTGGCTACGTAATACGTAATATTGAATGGAAAGGAGTGGGTGATTGTGGATGCGCTGCCAAAATGCTCTGCGGCAGAATGATGGGGTGTCCCAGAGGGTTTGAGGCACGGGAATGAGTTGGGTACTGCCACTAAGTGGGTACCACTATGACTCTCCAGACCCAGGCAGTGGTGGGTGTTGAAGTCTTTTGCACTGGAGCTGTTGCTGACCCTCAGGTGGTGTCACATACCTACCTACCCTGGCCCTCATGTCAAAGGCTCCTCGGAGTGGGTCATTTCCTTGAGCCCCTCATTCCTTTCCCAACTAGGGCCCCATCAGAAATGCCTGCAGACAGGCCCAGCAGTCAAACAGGATCTTGAAGTAGGAGGAGGACCTTGAGTATTTTGTCCTGGCTCTGCTCCAAAGAGGCTGTGTGACTTCTGGCCACACTATATTTCTGCATCTGTAAAACGAGCAGTTTCTTCCCATGGCCTCTAGTAGCTAGAGGGTGGGGGTGGTAGATGAGATCATGTGTAGGTGGCTGTCACAGTGCCTGACCCCACAGGAAAAATAGTGTTACTCCCATTATGAGTGGGAGGCACTGCTTAACTTCTGGTGCACATTGGGAAGTGAGGTGAAGAAGGACCAGCCTGGCCTCACAATGAGCCAAGGCTGGGCCTCACACCCAAACCATGTATGTGTCACCTCAAATGTGGGCTCCTTTGGCTTTACTCCCAGGTGAGGTTGGTCTGGCTGCAGGCAGAGGCAGCAAGAGAAGGTCTAGTGCTTCCCTGGTACAGGTTTTCTGAGTTTTTTTGAGGACCAGAGCACCCTGCCTGTCTCCACACTTTGCAGAGCTTGCTTGCTGGCTTCTGTTCTGTGTCTCTGAGCCCATCCCTTTGGCTGGCAAGTGTATAGGGAGCACAGGGCAGAATGACTGCACATCTTGTCCTGGTACAATCTCAGAGCACATTGCTGATGTATGGCTTCTATAGGGTCATGCTCCAATATGGTCCCTCAAGTGGCCCCAGAGGGACATCCTGCCCTGGCCAACACTATCTCAGTGAGCCATGATGACAGGTGAGCAGGACCTTCCCCCTTAGCTAGGCTCCCACCTCAGTGTCTCCATTATGGGTCACTGAGGAAGCAGCAGCCAGGGAGTCGGGATGGAGGGCTTGGGGTAAGGCTTTGTTTAGGACAAGCATGTCAGCTTTGAAATCTGGGTGAGTGGGAAGTTTTTTTTCTCACTTTACCCTGGATACATAGTCTTTAATTTGGCTCTGAGTAAAAGCTGTTAGAAGTCTTTCCCACATGGCACATTCTAGGAAAGCAGCCACCATGCCTGCCACTGCTGTCCACATGATGCTGTAGTCTAGGGTGCAGTGGAGACTTTCCTGGTTTACCTACAGTTCTGGCCAAGGCCAGTCTCATGATCAGTGACTGGAAGGGTACTAATGCCCTATTGTCATTGCCAGGGGCAACAACATCCCTTAGCCTGGACTTAAAGGTCTATGAGGCATGGGACCATAGGCTTCTGTTAGGAAGATTCTACACCTCATAGGACACACTGGTCCACTGCCCCGAGGTGGGTACTGCTGGATTCAAGCAGCCAGCACACCAGCCCAGTACCAGGGCTTCTGCTCAGACACTTGCATTTCAAATTACCAAAAGCCTGAGTGTGTGGTTAACTACCACCAGAAGGAAGTTTTCCAGGCAAAATGCATTTCTGAGGAAGAACTTGCACCTTGGAAGATCTTAGGATCCTGTACAAAATCAGGACTGAACCAAGCCTCAACTGTCTTCTCTTAATGGCCTTCTTCGGAATAAAAGGGAATTAAAAACCAAAAAGAACATGAGCAAATGGCTTGTAAAAAGTTGGCTTTATTTCTTATATTTTCACCTTATCTCAGTTATGCCATTTTGGCGTCCACAGTGACAGTCCCTGGAAGCTAGAGTCAGCCCCCATCCACTGTGGTCATTAACCACAGAGCATGAGCATGAGCCTCACAGGCCCCACTGATGATTACAGGCTGCCGGTGGGACTCTGGGGGTCCTGATGAGGCCCAGCACTCTCCAGATCACAGCCCATAAGCCTAGGGATTGCTGCCCTGCCTGCCAGAGGCTGCAGCATTCCCACGGATTGAGCTGAGCAGACTAGACTAAGTACAGGAGAGGTGTCAGGTCTTGGCTCAGGACCGGGTCTGACAAGGCCACGTGTGATATGGTTGTACACCCTGGACTGGGGGTGGACAGACCAGCCAGGCCCATCCTGGTTCTGTGGCTGATTTGCTGGGTGGTTTTAAACAAGTTGCTTCTTGTTCCTTGGTCAGTCTGCTTTCTGGTTAACACTGTCAGTGAGGACTCCTAGGAGCCCTCTTGACCAGGTGTCAAGCTTGCCACTTGTACCGAATTATGACCATGTCTCTGTGCTTTGGAGGCCACTGTGTACCTGCTATTGGTGGGACATCTCTCTCCAACAGGGCTGCACTTATGCATGGTGCTCCCTTCTTAGAACTGGGGCACCCTCTAGCAGGAGTCCTTCAGGCTTGCAGTGCCCAACTCCACTGCCCCTGCTGCCAAGCACCATCAGGTTCCCATCCGCTGAGAGGGACTTCCAAAGGCCACAGAAAAGATTCTAATTCCTCAGATCTAGATCACCTGTTCTTTCAAACAGAACTTATTTTACACATAATTGTGAGTCTTTTTATATCAAACATTAGAACAGCTTATGAAAAACACAAGCTCTCTGGCCCTAACTGCATCACAGCTCTAGGGCCCGCAGCCTTCTCTTCTGGGGAAGTTGAGAGATCGGTGGCATCTTGTCATTTACCGTACTTGTGTTTGGTCCTAAGTACAACAAAAATAACTCCTGTAGAGGTCATTCTGCTATCTGTTCTAAAAAATGTAAGTGGGAAGTATTCAGTCTAGAAGGGTAGTGGTGGCCTATGAACACCAAGTAAGTCACTGCCTTTTCATGTCTGAGTACCTGCCTCGGTGCCTCCTTTTGCTAGGGCTGAGTGAGGAGTCAAGGAACTACAGAGGACCAGGTCTACTGACAACTGGACAGACATCATTTCAGGGGTCTTCCACATGTTTGCCTAGTTTGGCCAGGCACAATTTTATAAAGCTGAAGAATCCCAACCTCACTAGAGGAAAAAGGAGTAGACAGATCGAGAGTGTCTGTGAGGAAATTCATCCCTCTCTTTTAAAAGTAGCTCTGTCCTAAAAAACTACTTTAAAAAGGGAAGACAACTGTATCTTCCAGAGAACAAGTTTTAAACAGTTGTTCCTACCCCTGACCATGAGGCGACATGCTAGTGAGTCACCCACATCTACCAGAAAACACATGGTCTATTTGCAGCCTCACACCCAGCCAGTACAATGAAACCTAATCCTTTCAACATTTGTGCTTCTAACCAGTAAGACACTCCCTTGCTGGGGAACAGGTGGGATCACCGTAGCCACCTATGGCACTGAGAAGGAGCAAAGTTTAAAACAAATGTTACACAGACACATGAGGACATTTATCCTTCTAACCTCTGGCCATCAGCTGAATAACACCTCACTTCTACAGTTAGATTGCCAATGCCAGAATAAAAAGCAAAATTTCAAACTGGAAATTTCTAGCATTTTACAAAGTGGAATGAAAATATGAAACAAACAAACAATAAACAAAGGTCCATATGCCACAGCAGCACCCCATGATGGATTCATTATTCCTCGTTCCTTGGCAATTCCATAGCATGGCTCTTCCTGGTCCAGGGGAGACATGGCTCAGAACAGAAGTGCCCCCATGCTGCCGACCTCGCTCTGTTCCTTTACAAAGATTTCAAAGTACTGGTAGATGATTGTGACCGCCAGCAGAATCCCAGTTCCAGACCCGATGGCACCCAGGAAGTCAGCCAGGACGGAGAGGGCCCCAATACATAGCCCCCCGAAGGCAGCAGCAGTAGGGATGTACCTGGAGAGTGGAAGATTGGTCAGCAAGGTGCCACCATGCAGATACCTCCAGCACGACCCATCCTTGACTCAGGCCACCTGCCAGTAGGGCCGGGAACTCTGACATGCTTACCACTGATTTAGGAACCTAACTCCTATAGAGATCACTCCACTATCTCCTTGAAACTTCACTACTCACATACCTTAATGGTCCAGACTAGGGCTGCTGTCCAATTAAGTGGCCATATAAGCCACATGTGGCTAGTGAAATGTGCTTAGTCCAAGATGAGATATTAAATATGCCACATGAGGTTTTGAAGATCAGAACATAAAATACCTCATGGTATTTCTTACATTAATTAAAAATGTTTACTTTTTTAATGTGACTACTTGAAAATTTAGGATTTCGTATATGGTTTGCATTTTATTTCTCCTGAATCTAGAGGCTTCAGTGAATTCTCACTAGGAGAATGATCAAAATTGTCTAATGCCCCTGCTAGGGATAGGAAAAACAATCTGAAATTTACAATGCTGATTTTCTTGTGGATACAGGAAGCTTTTCTATCCTGTAACCAAGGATAACATTTAATTAGCCAGGAATCTGTAAGCCCTATCAAGATGCTTGAAGTGTAAGAAAACCACAAACAGAAGAAAACCAGTGGGACCTAGGGCCAGCACTCACCGGTTGAGTTCATGGACCATGGAAGTCTCTCGGTGGCCCCTCATCACCATCTGCTGCTCCTTCAGCTGCTTTGCAACCTGCGCGACGCCAGAGGAGAAGACAATGCTCAAGTTTCAGCTGGCAACTGAAAGCCAGGTAGACATTTTATGGTGGCACTAAACACCCACAGGTTCCCCCTTTTTTTTTAGCATACTAACAATATTTATATAGATAACTTAAAAACTGCTGCAAAGAAATCACACAACAAAGTCTAGTTTTAGTTTGGCTCCAGCTCCCCAGGCAAACACTAATTATTGTTACGACTCCATTTATGACCATACACACTTTAGCCCAATGAGGAGGAAACGGCTGCATGTGTTCACAGACTACTTTCTAGGAAGCGGTGAAAAGTCAAGATCCCTTACAACAATGACAGGTGAGAACTACTGTTTCCTGGTTTAATTAAACTGTAATTTATACTTACATCTTTGGCAGAGGAGCCTGAGACCTCTATCCACGTTTTGGAGAAGAACGCACATGAGCCCAGCATGAACACGATGTACACAACGGCATGGACAGGGTCTTCTAACACGGAGCCAAAAGATTCTGGAGGGGACAGGTAGTAGCAAAGGCCACCAACTGGATAAGCACGTGCTGGACCCCCAGAGGATGTATCCTGGGAAGAATACACAGAAAGCCTGTGAGTGCTGTTTCATTATGCCTTAGCATAAGGACAAAAGTGGTTCTGAGCAGATGAAAAGGAATACAATTTTACACAAGTGTCCATAGTGCAGTTTTCTTACTGAAAAGAATATTTAATATGTTGAATTTATAAAAGACATGATTAAAAAGTAAAATGTTTGGTCACAAGCAAGACATATATATGCACACCACTGCAACTAGCCACAGAATTGAAAGTGATTTCTTTAAGCAGCCATACTTACAGACCAAGTGCCCAGCAAGCTGACCAGCAGGTTGCCACTGAAGCGGGCTGACAACATCTGGGAGATGACATAGAGGTTGGACACCAGGGCAGACTGCAGGATGATGGGAATGTTGGAGGTGTAGAAGAGCTTAATAGGGTAGGTGTTGTACTGGCCTCGGTAACGAGCCGACTTGATAGGTAGGTCCACTCTGAAGCCCTGAGAAGCCAAACAGAGCAGGGTGCCCTCAGTGCCTCATTCCAGTGTCTGCACAGACACAACCCAGCTGGGGACGGCCAGGCCTACATTGATTCCACAGCTCTTATGCCCCTTCCTAACCCACCACTGTGCTTGGGGTCACTTCAACAGAGGGTTCCCAGAAAGACAGGCTTAAAAAAATGCACCAAAGCCCAGCACATTGAAATAATCCCATCTTTATCAAAGTCCACCACATTAAATCTGCATCAATGTGGAATATACAAAAGCCTGAAGGACATATGTCTAAGTAAGTCTTAACAGTGGTTCTCTTTGGTAGTTCCTCTCTTACACTTTTTACAGTGGCCCCAAGATAAGGACACCATGGCCTCTACCTTACATCGCAGAACCGCTCTTTACAATGTTTTAAATCATAAACAGAAAAACTAAGCTTTTGTATGAATACAGCCTCTCCCTCTGAAATCCTTGGAGAATAGAAAGGTTTTCTTTTATCTTTACAAACTTGCAGTGCGTAGAATAGGACTCAGAATACAGAGGACTTAAAATAAATTTTTATTGATCTAACCACAAATACCCACCAAGCTTATTGTGGCACTAAAGTTTATTAATTAGGCATCTGACTAAAAGTCTCAGCTAAAGAAACAGACTTGTCTTGTCCTCAGAAAAAGCACTTGATTGGTACACAGTACCTTTCCACAAGCACTAAACAGTCTTCTTTACTGCTATCCCTTCTTTTTGATAAATATCAGAATGCAAAGTGGCTGATGAACAAAGTACAAAGACTAATGTAACTAAAGAAAAGCAACTGACAGGTCAGGTCTCTTATTCAGAAGAGACACAAACTAATAAATTTGAAAGGTAAGAGCTCTCAAGAGGAAGAGCCTTTTCCAAGAAGACACTACCTACAAAGACTCTATAAATTTTGGGAAGATGGTGATGAGGCTTTAGAGCTTAAGATTTTTCACTTCTCTCTTTTAAAAAAATATTTTATTTATTTTTAGAGAGAGGGGAAGGGAGGGCGAAAGGGGAGAGAAACATCAATGTGTGATTGTCTCTTGTGCACTCCCTACTGGGGACCTGGCCTGCAACCTGGGAATGTGCCCTGACTGGGAATTGAACCAGCAACCCTTTGGTTTGTGGATTGGCACTCAATCCACTGAGCCACACCAGCTGGGGCAGAGATTTTTCACTTCTCTTGAACAAAGAACTTAAAGATGAATCTTCTTTATCTGCTGCTAGGCCCAACCCAAAAAAGCACAATTTCAGAAATGTTACATTTGCCTCAGTTTTGTTTGGTTTAGGCAGGTCCCCATGACTCAGTGGAACACACATATCCAGCTTCCATCGAAACTTGCTCCTTTCAAATGCCATCCCACCACTTCATTACTATATGATAATGTACACCACCCCTGGGGTGCCACACCAAGGCATTCCAGAAATTAAATGTGGATCATTAGAGCTCACCATGGTGGGTCTGGACGTACCTGGAAATAGATGACCACTGCAAAGACAAAGATGGTGGCAATCAGATTCATGAGGTTGGGTAGGTTCTGGCGGTAGAAAGCCTCTCGAAGGGCGCGAACCTTGTCAGTGCGTGTGGCCAGCAGATGAAACAGTGCGATGATGGCACCTTCAAATTCCATCCCTGTTGGTGAAGGAGGGGACACATGTGGTAAAGAGACAAACAGCTTCTTAGTGGCCAGAGGGAGTGAAAAACAGAATTATTTTTAAGATTCACAGTGTCTACTCCTATAACACCAAGGGTACAGTGGTATTTTCTCATCCCTCATTTCTATTTCTTCTGTAGACATTTCAACCTGCAGAAATAGGTTCTAGCTTTTTGAGTTATCTCATTTTGTTGGCATGTATGTCAATGGCCACCAGATATGTGGAATGATCATCAATTATAAAATCATAAAAGCAGGATCTGTTAAACTCCAGCTGAAGGGGTCCTACACTGAAGAGCAAGGCTCAGAGCTGCTCCATTCATTTCCCTGGAAAACCCCCAGGCAGTATAGTATCTGAGCTCTCATGTGCAGGCTGCCTCTGACAAGATGGGGCTTGACCTCTCTGCTTCTTTCATTGATGATCAAGCAGAAAGGATAACATGCATGCCCATCACAAGGCTTGAACCACACCCCTATGAAACAGTGCTGAACACAGCCCAGGAAAACATGGCCAGGAAGCAGGGCAGCTTACTGAGGGACTGAAGAAATCAAGAACAAGAATGGGTGCCAGACCTGAGGATTAGGCAGTAGAGGGCAAATGAGAGGAAGCTGGGAACACATGGCATTCATAAGGCCTAGAAGTCTTACAAATTTTCAACAAATTTATTGAAGTTAAAAAAAAATATTCCCCAAGCCTCAGCTCAAATAAGAAACAGAAGCACTATATTTATGTCCTTCCAGGACAGTGTAACTATCCCACAACAAAAGTTTGGCCACACACAGGGAACCCACATTATGTCCAGAGCTGTGTTCTGTGGGCAGGTAAAAGGTCCTGGTTATTAGTACAGTGAAGTGCACCTATGTACTGCTGCCCTGTAAGGGCATTTTCCTCAGGTTTCTAACACATGACAGTGGAACTACCTGCTGCTTCTCCTCTGGGCTGGTACTGGACCATTTGGAGATACTGGCATCACTGTTCATTTCTTTTGAAGCCTCCAGGATGGGGCTTCTGTGGAAGCATTCTTTCCTAATTACCAGCACTTCCTCAATTCCCATCCTCTCTTCCTTTTGATCAAGTGACAGCATTGGCTTGTTTATAACCAATGGACAGAATGCAAGTATCTTAAAGATGAAGCCAGGATGAAGCCTTATTTCATAGAGGGTGATACCCGGGTTGCCCAGAAAGGAAGAGGAACTTGTTCACACTCTGCCAACTCTCAACATTCCCACATTACCTGTGTGATCTCAGCTGACTACTCTCCCCCTTGCTCGTTCTGTCACAGCCACATACACTGACCCTGAACACACCACGTACATTCCTATTTCAGGGCCTTGTACCTGCTTGTTCCCCCAAATGAAACATTCTTTTCCCAGTCATAGGGCTCCCTTCCCTCTTCAGGATTTCAATTACCCACACTAAGTCTGTACAGGACTCTTGGTATTCCCATCTTCTTCCTCTGCCTTGTTCTCCTTGGTACCTGCAATAACACCTGACATACACATAACACATGGCTTACTTACTTTGTATTCCCAGTGCCTGGCCCTTAACAGGCACCTGATAAATATTTGTTGAATGAAAAGCAATGCCAGGTTTAGGCTCCAGTTCCAATTTTTAACAAAACTTCTTGAAATTCACTATTTGCAGAATCTCTTGACAACAAGACAAGGCTTCTAAGTGTTAGTTTTACTTCACATGGCTGTAGCATCACCTTTCCTGGAGGCACCTTCTCTCCAGGCAGTTCTCAAACATTGCCAGTGACATCATACCACTGCATTCTCTGTCTTCCACTCCAGTCTGGGGCGAATTCTTCCATCCAGACTCCAGTTCCCCTGCCTCACTGGCCTGCTCCGAAACAGAAGTGGCTGCTTGGCTCCATCCTGGCATCACTTCCTCCTAACTCAGGATGCCTCCCACGCCAGTTATAGTATGATCTTGCATATACATGAACTCCTGCTCTTTATCCTCCTGCCTTTCACACCCATTCCAGAAAAGCCCTACTTTCTGGCCCCGAGGCTCCCCATTTGCCTTGGATTTCCTACAGTTCCAGGAAGTGCCCAGGGAGGAATCAAGTCTCATCTTGCCCACTCTTCTCTGACATTCCCTATTTCTTTGTAATCTGTTTGGCACTTGTGGTCATGATGTGCCCAGGGACCTGGTTTGAGTCTCACTGAGATTATATGGTCTCTGGAGCCAAGTACTCTGTCTCCAGCATTCAATTCAAAGAAAATACTCAAATGTGCATTAAAAATTTATTTCTCAAAGGATTCTTACAAGTAAATATTTAATGAAGAATGCTGACTGCCTTTCCTAAGAAGTCATATTTTTCTGTATGTTTAGAAATTATTAAAAACTGTTCTGAAACAAGATGTCCTTGGCACTCTTTGTGCGTATAGCATAGAATGCTAACATTTTATAGGTATCTACTATGGGCCTGGTGTCATCTCACTTCATGTTACTTCTCACTTCATCCTGGCAAATGAGGCTCAGTGGTAGAGGGATTTGTCCAAAGCCATGAATATACTACTAATAGGAAGAGCCAGGAGGTGAACTCCAAGTTCAGGCCTCTCTCACAAAATTGCCCCTTGCATGACAAAGGATGTTGGTTCGGTGATTTCATTTTTAGAAACATATTCACTGAGAGCTACTGCCAAAATACATAACCATGAATGTATGAGGCTGTTCACTGTTTTGTAATAACTGAAACTAGAAATGTCCTACAAGTACATCAGAAGACTGGTTAAATAAATGCTGCTTCATCCTTGCCATAAAGTCCATACTGTGCTAGGAAAAATGAGGCAGGATTCTGTATTCCGGCATGGCAAGTATCTGTGGAATACTCTGACATGGAATATAATATTAAGTTATGTACCATATGAGCAGAAGCCTGTCTGTGTTTAAGAAAATTCTGCTGATGTACACAGAAACATCAGAAGTAATGTACCTAAAATGGAGGTGATTTTTCCCTGAATGGGGGAATCTTCATTTTCTGCTTTGCACATGTCAGTACTTTTTACCAACTCCTATCCCCAGGAAAGCCCAGGGCCCTTACCTCGGCCAGTGTTGACAGTGGTGGGGCTGAACGCTTTCCACACGATGGTCTCACAGATGTTAGTGGCAATAAAGAGGGAGATACCAGAGCCCAGACCATATCCTTTTTGCAGAAGTTCATCCAAAAGTAGGACAATTAAGCCAGCAACAAAGAGCTGTAAAAGTTAAAAAAATAAAAGTAAAGAAACCCAAGTAGACTTCATTCCTTCTCCCTACAGGCATGACTCTTCCCTTCGTTAGTAAGGGGCTTCTCTGATATAAATGCTAAAGACTGAGTAGACAACAAACAGTAAAGCCCTCTCCTGGTGAGTTTAGAAGAGTCAACACAGGTGGTTCGTCTCCTTCTAAGTAAAAGTTTCCTTTATGCGTGGCTCAGGTTTGTTATTTGAAAAGTCTAAGTGAGTATGAGGAGCTACTCAGAAGGGGCAAATGTTAGCATAACAATTACCTGAATGGTGATTAACAGGCAGATTCCAGCACCCATTTCAGAAGGGTCCCCGTACATTCCTGTCATCACATACACAATAGACTGGCCAATGGTAATGATCATGCCAAATACTAGAAAAACAAAACAAAACAAAAAACTATGTTCTCAAAGTGGGACATTACACAGTCATGGAGGAAACAGTTATTGAACACCTACTCTGTGCCAGGCACCAAGAAGAACAAAAATGAAGAATACTAATAGTGCCTCCAAGGAGCTTGGTCCAAGAAACACCCACAGTCAAAGTACACAGTAACTCAAATGCCTGTTAACACAAGGTGAGCTCCTTAATTTCACTTCTAAATGTACTTTCCTTTCAGTGATGGGAAGAGGAAAAGAGTTGGAATATGACAAGTTAGTTTTTATGGAAGACAAATCACGGACCAGTATCTACTGAAGACAGCATCCAAACTCAGATTAAGCTGCTTGGGTTCTGGAGAGCTCCTGAGTTTGAACTACATGCTTGGGCCACCTCTACAGGCTGAGTCCAGAACACAAATGTTTAACTCTGGATAAAGGGATCTCTTCCCAGTTCGTATATAATTTTTTTAAAGGAAAAAAAAAACCAAAAAACAAAACCCTCAAGATGGCATCAATATAGTCACTTGTCCCATTTTCAGAAGTTTTCTTTTTGTAGACTTTTTTTTATATCATTATATGCCTCATTGTTAGGCACAATGGAATTGACACATTTTTACTGGTTCTGCAATACTAAGTGAGTCTCTAAGTATGAGTTGGGGCTTCAAGTTCAGCTTTTCTGTCTAGTTTGTCAAACCTGATTAGTAAAATAAAATTGTACTCCAGAGTGCCCATGAAATGAAGTCCCTATTTGACTTTTAAAAAATTGCTCAATGACATTGAATTCTCAAAGCACAAGAAATTTAAAAAGCTGTCAAAACCAGAGAAAAAGCAGGCAATTTGTGCTTTTGAAAAATAATTCATGTATATATTTTAAAACCCTGATTTGTGCCTGAAACTTACAAGTTTAAATTAGATTAATTTGGCCCTGGCTGGCGTAGCTCAGTGGATTGAGCTCGGGCTGCGAACCAGGTATCGCAGGTTCGATTCCCAGTCAGGGCACATGCCTAGGTTGCAGGCCATGTCCCCCAGCAACCGCACATTGATGTTTCTCTCTCTCTCCCTCTCCCTTCCCTCTCTTAAAAAAAAAAAAAAAAAAAAAAATTAGATTAATTTTTTTTGCTTAATTATTTAACCTATTAACTTAAATAGATTTCTTCCACATGCTGGTGTGGAAGAAGATATGGCTGGGTAGAAAATCACATCCTAATTAATATATTTCAGTTCTGTCAGAAGCTGAACATGAATCATTTTGATGACTGGTTATTGTTACTAGTGACAGTTATTTGCTATGAGGCAAATATTATTATTCCCACTTTTACAAATGAAGAAACTGAGAGGTGAGAGCTGTCATCTAACTTTCTCCAGAGTCACAAAGCTAGTACATAGTAGAGCTGGGTTGAGAGGATCACCTTTCCCCTAAGTTGAATCTCCCAGAAGAAAAACAATACCTGTACAATACCTATTATGTGCCAAGACAGAGAGATGCTTTACAAATGTGATTCCATTGAATTCTTCAGACACCTCTGAACTATACACCATCTCCTCCTATGCAGTTAAGGACATGTGGCTGGTGGAGCAAGAACTCCAAGACCTGCTCCTTCCACATAATCATGGAGCCTTTGGAACAAGGGACATATTCCCTGCTGCCTTGTCCAGCCTATCCAAGTACCAGGACTCTTCCAAAAGTTCTCTCTTTCTCTCTAGTATTTATAAATTCATAATTGGGAAAACATCTTCTTGTCAATTTCAAGAATTAGCACCTCTAAAACAGAATAATCTAACTATGTATATGGTCCAATAAAAGACTTTCCCTTCTCAACCAGTTTTGATATCCAAAACGGCACCTTTGGTAACTTATCAGCTGGCTTAATTCTTTGCTGGGAACAGCATTAAGCTCAGGCAGGGAACACCTTGGCTTGTAAATTTCCAGCATTCACAACTTTTAAACAGTCTCTCACAGTGCTCATTTAGATTGCCAGTAATGTTTTTGGTAAAGATGAAATAATCTGGGGACAGAACCTTGTTCTTTACATTGTTTCACCATTTCCCCAACCAGGCTCCAAATTACAAAAAAAAAAAACCCAATCCCACCCATCTCCTTTCCCACCCCTTCCCTCCCACCCCCAAATAATACAATAAGAACCCAAAACTATTGTGCATCCATGCTATGCTGTTAAAATACAGTTAATATTATTGGGAAGAAGGCTGTGGGTTGTGGAGATGTTCTTTGAAACTCTACAGTATCTTTTTGCTTTCCCACGACCCACAGAAGGCCTTTTGCTCTTCTTAGCAAAGTACAGAATGGGCTGCTTGAAACACTTATTCTCCCTGCCCTCCATTGGGATGGGTGTGCAAACTATACTACATGGAAGAGCTTTAAAGCACTTGGCCTGTTTTAGGGCACAGAAACTACACTGGTTCTTTCAAAGGACACCTTTCTCAAGCTACCTATATTATGTCCAGGCAAGAAGAACTCCTTTCCCTCCCCACCTGAAACCCACAGTCAGATGAGACAGAGGCTGGTACCAGAAGAGTTAATCCATGTCATCTTTTTTGTCATCATCTTCTGAGGGCTAGCAATGCCATGTGAGCCTTTCCGCACATAAGGATATGAAAACATGGGGGCATTTAATGCTGGCTTCCTTGTTAGGAACCACGTCAGCCTCATCAAAGTTTTTCCATTTCATCAGGAACATGAGTTCTCCACTGGATTCTGTAGCTCCAATAATCCATCCCAGCTCCAAACCTGGGCAAAGCCTCATGGTTGTTCTGAGTCTTCTTTTTCTTTGGTTTGCTCTCCTCTTCCTATCTTCAGCTTTGCACTTGTCTCCCTCTGATTTATCTGTCTTATGTGCTATTTTTTGTGACTGTAGAAACTCAGCAATGAGGTCAGGACAATCCAGGTTCTCTTCTGGTTTCTATGTGTTGTTCTCATCTGAGAACACTTTCCACTTTAGGAATTACTCCACTTTGCTCTTTACCATTCCACGATTGAGAACTTTTCCCACCACATTTTCCTCTTCTCTTTTTTTAGCACCTACTCCACTTTCTTCTTGCTTTATTTTTCCCCCCATAGTTCCCACCAGTTTTCTGGTATAAAAAGAGGGTGCTGCTCAGAGCAGTGCCCAAGAGCATGAGAGGAATTGCTGCCATGCTACTGGCATGTTGCATTAGGCAGGATGGAAGAATGGTGCCCAGAAAAACAACAGGCCACTTGACCACAGTCGAGCCCCTCACTGAAGTGGTATAACACAGGCCCTGGCTAATGGCCCTCTCCCTGAGAAGTGCTCTGTTGCTAACACAGGCCTAGGGGCACCTGCAGGATTGGTGGGCCAAAGAAGTTACACTATACAAAGAAAAAACTGTTCTGATGCTCCAAACTTTACAGCGAATTCAAATTTTCAACTACAGAAATTCAAATATCATTCAAAATCTCACTTACGCTTTTGGGCTCCATTGAAGAGGGCTCGGTCTTTTGGGGTGTCACCAACTTCAATTATTTTGGCACCAGCTAAGAGCTGCATGATGAGGCCAGAGGTGACAATGGGAGAGATACCCAGCTCCATCAATGTGCCTGAGGACAAGGGAGGCAAAATACAGCCCACATTATCTTGGAAAAGCAACACATTATTAAGAAAATAAATGAGCAAAGTATGACTGTGTATTTTTTTTTTTTAAGATTTATTCATTTTGGCCCTGGCTGGCGTAGCTCAGTGGATTGAGCGCGGGCTCAATCGCAGGTTCGATTCCCAGTCAGGGCACATGCCTAGGTTGCAGGCCATGTCTCCCAGCAACCGCACATTGATGTTTCTCTCTCTCTCCTCTCCCTCCCTTCCCTCTCCAAAAATAAATAAATAAAATCTTTAAAAAAAAAAAGATTTATTCATTTTTAGACAGATGGGAAGGGAGGGAGAAAGTGAGGGAGAGAAACATCAATGTGTGGTTGCCTCTCGCATGCCCTACACCCTGGGCAACCCAAGCATGCCCTGATTGGGAATCGAACCGGCAACCCTTTGGTTCACAGGCCAGCACTCAATTCACTGAACTACACCAGCCAGGGCTGACTGTGTACTTCTTATACAAATCCAGTGTGCTTTAGTTTGCTAGTAGCATTTAATTTAGAGACTAACCCCAAAATATCGATGATTACAGTATAATTCATTTCATTCTGTTCAGTCTGCCAGGCCACATCTTAATTCTGTTTTGGATGTCATATGGCTTTTAAACAGACAGCTGCATTTAAATTCACCATAAACAGATTCATTCTGGTTTTACAGAGATAAGAAAGGTTAGTCTCTTCATCAGTTAATAAAAAGGCTAACATTCAAATATTTTCCAGAGTTTGAAAAGGAAGCCTGTATAATTATACCTAGTTGTGAATAAACTACTTCCATTATGCTAACATACTTCCAAATGATTTGAAACTTAATTTGAATTATATTTAAAACATAAGTTAATCAAAAGCAGTACTGATATAAACATTCAAAATCCTCCCCAAGGTAATTAGAGCATATAAAACATTGTTATATATTTTTGACACATATGTGTAACCTATGGATATGAGAAAGATGCAGCTGAGAAACAAATTATATATTCTAACGGTTACCAAAGCACAGAAAAGATAGGTAGAAATATTATGATTTAATTATTTAAAAAGTATTCTAGTTTTTGTTTTTTTAATTCTCTAAGACATAGACTTACGATAATCTTGTTGTACAGGTTTTGTACTGCATTCACACGCAATTCTGAACATTCTATGCCTTGGTGCTGAACCTGGCATTTACTAAAGCTATTTAGTACAGCACACTAACATTCTTCCTGAACACTCTCTGAATTACACACAAAGCCAAAGCCTGTAATTTAACTAAAGGAGGTGAGTCAAGCCCACATGGTACAGAAAGAGGTGCAGCGAGCCAGAGTTCTACCTCTGTTAGAAGCTAGAATCACTCTTATCCAATAGAAAGGGTCGGCAGAATCTGAAGACATGATACCAAACAGGGGGATCTGGAAAAGAGCAGAGAGAAAAGAAATTAGCACAGTTTCTTCAGCCCTTTTTGACCCCCACCTCCACATGAGAACAGGAAACCTGGGCTTACCTGGCAGCATACCAAGAAAATAAAGAGAGTGATAGCAGTCCACAGCACTTTCTCCTTAAATTGAATCTATGTAGAAGAGAATGGATTAAGTCAACAAGTTACTTTCATAAGCAAATTAATAGAAACAGACTCAGATCAGATCCTTTTGCCTGATCACCAGAAAAGCAAGTCTCGAACACTTCAAACCAGGTACCAAATATAAGTACCAAAATAAAAGAACATGCACTGCAGGCTTTTTATGTACAAGACACATATGCAAAGACCTTGATATACATCATCTCATTTGATCCTTGCACCACATAGCATTATTATTTTTATTTTACAACGATAAAACTGAATCTTAGAAGAGACAAGTAATTTGTCCCAAATCCCACAAATGAAGTGAATTTGAGTCCAAAGTGTATGCTCTTAACCACTAGCATTAACAGTTTAGGATCAGATTCAAGATCACAGAATATTGTGATAGAAAGGGATTCTTAAACCAGATAAGCCCTTACAACATATGAGTCATCACCATTCATTTGAAAGGATTTTGTAACTGACAAAATCTTACTCTGGAATCAACTAATTTGGAATTTGTGATTGTTTAATATGTAGTATATTTTCTGTGAATTAAGGGTAAAACAATGTATAATAATCAACAATGTGGGGTGGGAGGGCAGAGAGAGTTGCAAATTTAACCTACTCACTAATAGCATCTGCCTAAGACTTTCCACATCTCTTCAGGTACGTAAGTAGGATAGGTTACACTTCAGAATCATTTTACAGATAACTAATAAGAATTATTAGATGTTTAGATGCCCTGTCTAAATCCCCTCTGGTACTAAGCAGTAGAGTGGGAATTCTTCTGGGTCTTCTGCCTCTAAAGCTCAGCATCTCCATTAGTACTTGCTGCCTACACTGCAAAAATAGCTTTAAAGGGCGTAACAAACACAGTTATATTGTGCAGACTAAAGATTTTTACGTGGAAATGCCTTTAGAGTGACAGTACTAAGTGAACAAAACTGTGTTCTTAAAATACTTTCTAATTTGAAAGGAAGAGAAGTCTAAGCAAGCACCAAGCCAGAGTCCTGGCTCTCTGGTCAGAATAGAAGTTCTAGTCTCTGTCTACCACTTTAGGCCATGATAACACAATCATACAAAGGTGGTGTTAATTCCATATCCTGATACTCCATATGAAGTTTAGTGAATTCACAGAACTCTTCCTCCCCTTGAGAATGCTCCCCTTTTCACTTGCTACCACATCACAGCAAAGAATTAGGGGACCAAGGGAAGGCTAACCAGTAACATAACAGGCTTGTACTGAAATAATTCTTCATAGGAAAAAAGAGTGGACAATTTTTATAAGACTCATTTGTTAATAACCTAGTTTCTCCTGTATGCGGCCAAATTCAACAGCAAAACATCAAAAGTTGTATTTAAGTCTTTTCTAACTCCACCTTTTAACGATCCCCTAAATCCATCCTTATCTTCTAGCCTACTCCAATAGTTCACCCTCTAATGCAAAAGCCTCTAAACTACTCCAATCCTCTACCCTACTTCCAAAGCAGTTTTCTGATCTATTTGGCTTATTGCTTTCCATCTACTCTTTATGTTCTTCTCAATTCTGAACAATACCTAACATTCTCCAGCCTGCTTGTCTTCAGTGCCTTTGCACATTATATATTCCTTATGCCTGGAGTTCCTTTCCCTTACTTTGAGGAAATTTCTATTATTCCTTCAAAACCATCATCAGACATCACATCTTCCAGAGTTAATCCCTTCTGAAGCCACTGCTATACTCTGCACATATTTTCACTGATCCATCTATCACACTTAAGCTACAAAGCTGATGTCACAGCTAGTAAAAGGCTGAGTGAAGGGTGGGTCCCAGGTTTGCCGGCCTCCAGAGCCATACATGCCCTTTCTGCTATGCTGGGGGTAGGGCAAGGGGAAGGGTTTTGCATATTAGCCCATCAAAGGCAGTACATATGTGGGTTTATTTATAAAATATAAAACAGTTTTATGTCAAAAAAAAAGAAAAAAGGATGCTCCAAGAACCCAAGTGTCCACGTTGATGTCAAGTATATATATATGAATGTATAAACAACACTCTGAGAAGAATGTGAAATCAAAATATATTACTATTCTTTAAGAACCCAGTGAGTCCTGGCTGGTGTGGCTCAGCAGTTGAGTGCCCACCTAGAAATCAAAGGGTCATCTCTAGGGCACATGCCTGGGTTGCGGGCCAGGTCCCCAGATGGGGGCATGTGAGAGGCAACCACACATAGATGTTTCTCTCCCTCTCTTTCTTCCTCCTTTCCCCTTTCTAAAAAAATAAAAAAAAAAATAAGTAAAATATTTTTTTTAAAAAAAGAACCCAGTGAAACTTTTCTTCATTGTCTGACAGCTTTACTTACTTTTAGCATCACTCACTGTCTTGGCCTCACAGCCACACAGTAGCAGACATTGTGACAAAGATTCAATGCAAGTCTACATTTCTGTTTTTCCATGTTTTAATGTGCCTGCTGTAAAAAGCAGGGTTCACAAAATGCCTTTACTCTCAGCTAATTTGGCAGCCTACATAAAGCTCATTTGTACAGAGTAAAGTGACTGCTCTTAGCTCCTTTTAACAGCTGGCTACAAAGAGCATCTCCTATAAAAATCCAACTCATGATTTGTTTCTGTTGGAGGTGAAGATGGAAGGGTAACTCAAGTGAGTATCCTGAGGCTTTTGAGGCCTTATTCACTGCCATAATAAATTTTGGGGGCAAGGCAAACTCGAGGCTTTGTTCACTGGACGAACATTCAGAAAAGATGCTCTGAGTACAGCAAGCTGATTAAGGTGGAAATTCCCACACAAGAAGGTCACCTTTCAACAAAGCTCAGGAGTACACACAACTGCACTCTAGGGAAAAAAGAAGTGAGAGAGTTTCCATTGGCGTGTTGAAGCCATTTTTAATTGTACTGTAAACATCAAGCGCCCAGAATTTCACGAAGCCTCCTTTACCGGCGATTTGGGGAACTCACCTTTCTTTCCGGCTTCTGAATTTCAGGCAGGATGACACAGAAGGGCTTGATGACTTCCAGAAATTTGACTTTGATGGGAGAAACAAAAGGAGAATTAGAGCTGGTAGAACCTTTCGCGCCACCCAGATAAGCCCTTCCACCCAGATTGTGTAAGGGCAAGGGGCAGGGGAGCAGACCGAGTACTGAAACGCTTGGGTATCCCGAGGAGGGCCTGAGACCCAGGCAGCCAGGACAGCGGACACCTGCCCGGACCGGTGAGGGGAAGGGGGAATGTGATCCACTCTGACGGAGCAGGGACTGCCCCGAGGGACTCACTCGCCATGGCGGTGGCTGCTTGGGCTCCGGGTCCTGCTTCTGCTCCACTACACTCCGCGTGAGGCGACGCTGGCCTCGGCCCAGCTTGCAAAGGGGCGCAGCACCTCCACAGAGAGACACGTCAGTGATAGCACTGGGGTGAGCGAGGCGGAACGCGGCGGAAGCCGGACGGGTGCAGGCCGTAGGCCGCTTCCGCTTCCTGCCACGCACTGAAAGGGGCCCTAATGCTACACAGCAGCCTCTGAGAACACAATTCCCGGCGTGCAGCGGGCCTCCCGAGGTCTGTTCTTAAGAGGGCGGTGTGGGTGGGGCTGGGAGTGTGTGACTGAGCAGACTTGGTAACGCGAGAGCGCAAGCGGCTGGTTGCATCTCAGGAGGTGGAAGCAGTGCTGGCTGGTGGAAAAACGGACACAAATGGTAGATGATGCCTGCGCCCTTAGCTCTGCGAGCGAGGCATAGTCCCGGGTTACTTCCATTCCTTTTACTGCACTTACAATGTTGAATAGACTGTAAGCTCCTTTGAGCAGGCTTTGTTCCAGCGTCGAGTACAGTAGCGGCACCTAGTGGGCGCTCGGCTTGAGGGGCCGACACACTCGTTAGTCGAGTTATTCAGCCTCTCCTGGGCCCGGGAAGTAACTCCTGCCTTGCCCCTGCCTTCTGAGAACTAAAGGGATGAGAGCACGTAGAGAAAGACGGTCAGAACGGCGGGGTCAGCTAAGGAAGTGGTCAGGCCCGTTAGGCAATCCCAGAAGGCTTCCTGGAGTAATTCAGTTATTTTTGTCCCAATCCCAGGCTGATTCCGGCAGAAGAAATGAGGAAGGGTAGTGCTGTAGGTTGAGGAAACCGTTGTGAGGGAGACTTGGTGGTGTGACAACTTAAGGTCTGTGGGTAAAGAAGGCCTATTTGAGGCAAAGGTTATGTAAAAAGGAACAATAAGATTTAGTGTTGGTGGAACAATGGATAAAAGTCAAGGGATGCTAGATGGACAGTTTGGATTTATTTTCGATGCACCTATAATCAAGGATAATATGTAAATAATGTATTTAAAATAAAGGGACTTAATGCTGTGAACATTAGAGGAGGAGGGAGTGGTGGGCGCTACGGGCTGCGGATTAGGGAAGATTTTATGGAGCTCAGTCTTGTCCTGGACCGGTAGAAGTTGGAGGTGCAGCTGTGTCAAGATGCTTTTTTGCAATAATAATTTGGAGATTGCTTTTCCTACCTTTCCTTTAACTTCCATTGCTAGCAGGTATCCAAGATTTGTAAATCCCTTTTCAGGATTTTGGTAGGACAAGAAGTCTCCCTCTCTCTTTTTAAGGTTAAAAAGATGTTTCCCCCTTCTTTTATCTTTAAAATTAAATTTTAATATAAACTCACTGGTTTGTACTGACAGTTTTAGGATATAGTACCATAGAAAATGGACCTCCTGTTGTAGTGACATTTGAGAAACATGCCATAGTTTGGTCTGTGTCACTTTAGGGACTCTGGCTAAATTGCATGTGTTAACAAAACACTAATTGCTTTAGGAAAATAAATCATTACAATAATTTAGTTAGTACATTGGAAGAAGTTTAAAACAATTTCATATATTAAATATTTGAAAAATTAAAACTCCCCCAAATGTTATTAAAGTGAGAATAAAGTAATAAAAAAGACTTAGAAGGTACTATTGGGATATATAAGTAAGTATAATTAAGCATTTACACAAAAATATTTACTAGAACTTCTAGAGAAATGATTATGGACATGGGTACTATGGACCCACTTGTTGCAGAACATGCGCCTTAATGAGAAAACTTTTTGGAAAACATAAGACAATACATTTTAAATCATCCTCAAAGATGCTTCATTTGTTTCACAAAGAAGTGTTTTCACCCTGATGGGTGTGACGTTCTGGAAGGTGAATGGTCATTGGTTCAATTCCCAATCAGGGCACATGCCTGGGATGTGGGTTTGGTTCCCAGTTGGGACATGTACAGGAAGCAACTGATTGATGTTTTTCTCATGTCAATGTTGCTCTCCCTCTTCCTCCCTTCCTTCCCCTGTCTCTGTGAGTAAATAAATTAAGTCTTTGAAAAAAAAAAGTTTTAGTATTTTGCTTAATCTTAACCATTTGCAACAGCATGGATGAACCTAGAGGGTATTATGGTAAGTGAAATAATTCAGACAGAGAAAGACAAATATACCATATGATTTCACTTATATGTGAAGTCTAAAGAACAAAAATGAACAAACAAAATAGAACAGTACAGACTGACAATTGCCAGAGGGGAGGGGGTTTGGGGACTGAGTGTGAAAAGGGGAAGGGATTAACCCTTCATCTTTAGTACAGATTGGTGATACAAAATAGTCATGTGGATGTAAAGTACAGCATAGGGTATACATCGTCAATGATATTGTAATAACTGTATGGTGCCAGATCAGTACTGGAAATAGCAGGGAAAGCACTTTGTAAAGTGTATGATTGCCTAACCAATATACTGTGCATCTGAAACTAATACAAAGTAATATGGAATGTGGACTGTAATTGAAAAAATGAAAATATTAAATAAAAAATAATTTGCTTAAAATACAAATTTCAAGATTTTGAAGGCAACAGTTTTTATTATCTTATGGCACTTAGAACCACGTTTAATACAATATTGAACTTTTGCTGGTGGGCCAAAAAATTATATTTCATTGAAAAATATTTCCATAAAAATGTCATTGGGATATCTTAACAACAATTTTTAAAAAGTCTTTGATTTTGTACAAAAAGTGCCAGTGTTAATGCTAGAGAGAATCTTGAGTTTTAGCCAAAAGTTTAGAAAAAAATTTGGATGTTTGAATTTGGCACTAACTTATGAGATTTAATTAATTTTGGGTAAAGCAGTATAAGACCTAAGTCAAGTAATTCATATTTTTCTCAATAAACTACTTGCTATTATACATAAAAGAACTGCAAATTATGTAATGAGAAGTGAACCTTGACGGACAGCTTGAAGGGCTAGAGCTGCACAAGCAGCTTGAAAATCAGTAAGTTCAGTCATGGAAATGGAATGGTTAGCCGTTTTGAAAAATGTTTCCAAGAGTTTTATCATTTATAAATGATGTTTTAATGGAAATGTCAGTACATATTTTAGGGTTATGTGAAAAATGTTTATTAGAGCTCACATTATTTTGATGCACTATAAAATGATTGAACATATGTAAACTGTTGTAGTTTGTTTAGGTGGCTATAACAATGTCACAGACTGGGTGATTTATAAACAAATTTATTTCTCACAGTTGTAGAGACTGGAAGCCAGCAGGGTTCGGTTCTGGTGAGAATCTTCTAGGTTGCAGACTGATGACTTCTTGTGCCTTGACATGGTGCTTAGTTTCTATAAGCATTTTGATTGTGGCCCCTGCCTTAGAGTTTTGAACATGGTGGACTCCGGGCAGGATGGTTGTGTCATTTATTCCATTTACTAAACCAGGGAAATCAGGATGAGAGTAGGTGGTCCACTCTGACCTCCATGGTATGTGTGTGTGTGCATGCATGAGAGAATGGTAAAGAGAGAGGGGCAGAGGCATAATTGTGAGTTTGATTTTAAAAATACAGAGTTTGATATGCTAGCAATTGATCAGACAAGAGAGGTTACATAAGCAGAACTGGTGCTTAGAGATGAGTTAGGCTTAGAGGAATGTGAAGTCATCTTCTATAAGGATGGATGTGATTTCCAAGGGAGAAACTATAAGGAAAGACCCTGGGAGTGAAGGAGGCACCCATGTTTAAGGGCAGGAAGGAGGAGAAGCAGTCAGGACACTCAGTGGTTGAAAAAGTAGATGGTTGAGTGAAGTGGGTTATTCTTTTGATAAGCCTTGAAGTATACTGGCTAGGATGAAAATTTGCACATTGCTGTAGAGATTCCAGAAATTAGTATAAACCAGATGAAGTCCAGGTGACATTTTCCAGGTGACTATAGTCCAGGTGACTATATTTTATTGCTCCACTCCCCTAGAGGTGGCGCTGTGGCCCACAAATCCAGTATGGCTTATCATCTTTCTACATTTTGTCATACCTTTCCTTTTAATGCAGAACCTGTAAGTTGAACACATTACTTCTGTTGACATACCATTCATTGGCTATAACCTTGTCTATGACCACACATTTGAAAAGGAGACTGAGAAATGTAGTTTGATCCTGGAAAGTTACATGTTGGTTAAAAATCACAATTACCATTGGAAGAAGAGAAGGACTATTGGGAGACAGCTGATGAAGAGAAATGGGGCTGTGAGAAGGAAGAAGTGGAGGGAATATGGTAAACTTCTGGAATTGAACACAGATGAAGACTAAGGCTAGGAGTGGAGCTCTAATTGAAGAAACCAGGCTTCATTGTGGTTATTAATATTATTAACCTAAAAATAAAAGCTCTTTCAAAGTGAGAGGAAAACAGCATTTATTTAGATCAATAAGAGTAACTATTTGGGCACACTGATTCAGGCAGAAGCCCCAATAATGTTATGATTAAGAGACAAAGGCATTGGATATTTATGAGAAAGGGAAGGGGAACAATTACATCAACAGAAGGAAGGTATTTCTATTGGTACAAGTAAATTAACAGTGATATTCTAAATGTTTTTAATTTTCAGTCCAGTAGTTACTAGTATGGTAGTTATAATATTTTCTTTTTTGTTATCTTTGTAAACAGATTTTGTTGTTGTTTTGTTTTGGCAAGACACCAGGTTGCTTAGGCCCAATCCAAAGGTTATTTTGACTCTGTGTTTAAAACATTCCAATGATTTGATGTATGAGATACATGAGGCAGTTCCTCTGGCATGGCAGCTGTGGCTCCATTTTAAAGTGGTTCTCTCAGTAGATATAGGCATTCTGTGTTGTTGAGGCAGAAGCCCTTCAGAAGGAAGGAAAGGAAGTTAGGAAAAGGAAGGCATACAGGAGGAGGGGATCCTCCTTTGATCTTTGATCCCCAAAGTGATCCTCCCACTTTGGGAGAGATCAGAGAGTACCCAAGAGACACTCAAACCATGACTGTTCGGATTAGTCAGGGTTCTAGCAGAACCAGTTGGATGTCTGTCTGTCTATCTGTGTGCCCATCCATCTATGATATAACTATGAGAGAGAGAGAGAGATCATTTCAAGGAATTAGTTTATATGATTGTGGAGTCTGGCTGGGCAAATATGAATTCTATAAGGTAGTCAAGCAGGCCGGAAACTCTTGGGCAGGAGCAAGGAGGCAACCCACAGGAACTATTTATACTCCCGCAGGGAAATATCAGTTCTGCTCTTAGGGCCTTCAACTGATTGAATGAGGCCCACTTACATTATTGAGGATAATCTTTTTTAATTAAAGTAACTGCTTGTAGATGTTAACTACATCTACAAAATACCTTCATAGCAACACCTAGATGAGTGTTTAATTGAATAACTTGAGTACTCTAGCTGAACCTGATTGACACATAAAACTCACCATTACACTGCTTAGTCCAAATTAAAAAGCCTGGGCATAGGATGTTCACATGGGCGTTACCACCACATACAAATCCAGGAATTAGGTTTTGAATTGCAGAGGTACCAAAAAATTTTCATTCTAATAGACTTACAGGAAGTCCAGAAAGCTCAGAGTCCCAAAGAAGTTGAACCCATGGAAACATACACCAAAGCACATTATAATTACATTAGCCAAGGTAAAAATGAAGGAGAGAATCCTAAAAGCAGCAAGAGATAAGGGGACAGTTACCTACAAAGGAGTTCCCATCAGAATGTCAGCTGATTTCTCGAAAGAGACCTTGCAGGCAAGAAGGGGCTGGAAAGAAGTATTCCAAGTCCTGAAAGGCAAGGACCAGCATCCAAGATTACTCTATCCAGCAAAGCAGTCATTTAGAATGGAAGGGCAGATAAAGTGCTTCCCAGATAAGGTCAAGTTCAAGGAGTTCATCATCATCAAGCCCTTATTATTTGCAATGTTTAAGGGACTTATCTAAGAAAAAGATCAAAACTATGAACATTAAAATAGAAACAAATTCACAACTATTAACAACTGAATCAAAAAACAAATTAAGCGAACAACCAGAACAGGAACAGAATTGTAGATATGGAGTGATCTATTAATTTGGAGTAGATTTTGGAGAGTTATCAGTTGGGAGGGGGAAGGGGAGAGTAAGGGAAAAAGTGCAGGGAATAAGAAGTGTAATTGGTAGTTACAAAACAGACAGGGGGATGTTAAAAATAATATAAGAAGTGGATAAGCCAAAAGAACTTATGTGCGTAACCTATGGACATGAACTAAAGTGAGGAATTTGCTGGAGGGGAGTGTGTCTGTTGAGTGGGGCAAAGGGAAAACATTTGGACAATTGTAATAGCATAATCAAAATATACTTTAAAAATATCTGTGTCTTAGTTTCTTAATCTGTCAAGGAGAGGTGATAACATGGACTTGTGGTGAAGATTAAGTGAAATAATGCAGATGAAAGCGCCTAGAAAAATTCCTGGTCCAGAAAGTGTAATGTTTGCTAATTTCCTTTATGTTATTAAACCAAGCCTCTTTGAAACATCCAAAGGCAAGTTTGCCTTTCTTTTGAGAAAAAGTTACCATAATAATAATAATTATTATTACACTAGCTACCATTTATTGAGTGTTTGCTGTGTGCCATGTGTGTTGTTAGGTAGGACTGTCTGGTATGGCTGGCTATTCAGACTGTGCTGCTGCACAGCTCCACTCTAAGGAATCTTAGAATGGTCTAAGGGATCACACAGAATCTGATGAGGATGTTGCCACCTAGGGGTGGCAGTGCAGCAGTCCTGTTTGACATGTACTAATTCAGTCCTCACATGGACACTATGATGAAAGTACTATTAATCCCATTTAACAAAGAACTTTATAACTTCAGTTAAGGAATTTACCAAAGGTAATTAAGCATCAAATGATGAACAAATGAAAACCACACATATCAGGGACACATAACTGTGATGTTTTAAAAATAACTGATCTTGCCCTGGCTGGTGTAGCTCAGTGGATTGAGCGTGGGCCTATGAACCAAAGTGTCATAGTTTGATCCCAGTTTAGGGCACATGCCTGGGTTGCAGTCTGGGTCCCCAGTAGGGGGAGCACGAGAGGCAACCACACATTGATGTTTCTCTCCTTCTGTCCTTCCCTTCCCCTCTAAAAATAAATAAATAAAATCTTTTTTAAAAAAAGTATCCATTCCTCAAAAAAAAAAAAAACTGATCTCAAGATACAGAATTACTATAGCCCTCCTTTGGGGGTGGGGGCATAGAATCCTGGAGCTGAGAATACCATCAGCTCTCTCATTTACTATCCTTAGAATCTAGGAAAGGGACAAAAACATGAGCAGTCTGGAGTATCTTCTACCTCTTCCAAATAATTTGAAGCAAATTCAGCATCAGATTTCCCGTCTTGGAACCCTGTGATTTATTCATTTACTTAATAGATAAGGTCTGAATGTAATAGTAGAAGTTTCTTCTAGGGTCCTGCCAAGGTCAGATGGGGGCTGTTTCTTGGATTTTTCATGTGAAAATAAACATAATTCTGGAAAGGAATTCAAGAACTTCTACTCCAACTACCTTGGTCTCATGTTGAGTTAGTTGTCTTCTGTCTTTTGCTGTAGGATATTTTGATTATGTTGCAATGCCTCTCTAAAGGCTACAAGAGCCCTAACAAAGTTGTTTTCTTCAAAATAATTAATTTCAGATACTTTAAAGAAAATATTTTATAGTTCACAAATAAACCAACTTTTCCATTTGATAGGCTTTCATGATGGATTTTGCCCAAATTTGCAGTAGCTATCTGTAGTTTTCAACACTGAGATGTGGAAAAGCATCCACTGTCACTATGTCAGATTCAAGCCAGTAGGCTGTGCATGGTACTCAACATTATTCTTATAAAATACTCGTTGTGACTCCTCACTTGTTCAGCTCACTTAGTGGCAACTGCAGCTATCAAAAGTACAGCTGAGGTTAGTAAGTCACAGGAGACCACAAGGTTGCCATGATAACTGCCCTAGTGTTAATTCTTAAAAGACTAATTTCAGAACCCATTTGCTTTTATAGATGTACAGTTGTGTATATGTATTGCTTGTTTTGTGAGAAGATTTCTGAATTCAAATACAATAAAATTCACCAATTTAACTGTAGAATTCAGAGGCTTTTAGTATATTCACATGTCTGTCGAAACATTATGGCTATTTAACTTTAGAACATTTTCATCATCCCAAACAGAAACCCCCTATCATTAGCTGTCAATCTACCCTCACCGCTGACCAACTTCCAGCTACTGGAAACCATTAATTCTGTCTCTATGGCTTTGCATTTTCTGGATATTTCATATAAATGGAATTATATACTATCTGGTCTTTTGTTACTGGCTTTTTTCACTTAGCATAGTCTCTTCAAGGTTTGTCCATGGTGTAGCATGTGTCAGACTTTCCTTCCTTTTTATGGCTGAATCTTATTCCATTGCATTAAATATTTAGCAGTGTGTTTTACTCACCTTTTTGTGAGTTGGTGGACATTGGGTTGATCCTACTTTGTCACCACTATGAATAATCCTGCTTTGAATATTCATGTATAGATTTTGTGTGATTATTTGTTTTCAGTTTTTTTGGCTATATATACATAAGTGTGGCATTGCTAAGTCACATGGCATCTCTATGTTTAACATTTGAGAAACTGCCAAGTTGTGTTCCAAATCATCTGCACCATTTAACATTCCTAGCAACAATGTACAGTAGTTTCAATTTCTCCATATCCTCACTAATACTTGTTCTTTCCTTTTTTAAAATTATAATCATCTTAGTGGGTACAAACTGGTATTTCACCTGGTTTTGATGTTCATTTCTCTGCTGGCTGCTGATTAAGCACCTTTAATGATATTGAGGATTTTCTTTCTCTTTTTTTTAAAATTAATGACAGAAGTTCATTACAATAATACTGTTAGCATAGCATAATAAAGGCCATATATGAGACATCCAAAGCCAACATCATACTCAATGGGCAAAACTAAAATCTTTTCCACTAAGATCAGGAACAAGACAAGGATGTCCACTTTCACCACTTCTATTCAATATAGTACTGGAAGTTTTAGCCACAGCGATCAGACAAGAAAAAGAAATAAAAGGCATCTAAATCAGAAAGGAGGAAACAAAATTGTCACTGTTTGCAGATGACATGACAGTGTACATAGAAAATCTTATAGACTCAGCCAAAAACCTGCTCAACCTAATAAATGAATTTGGCAAAAACAGCGGGATACAAAGTCAATATCCAGAAATCAAAGGCATTTCTGTACACCAACAATGAAGCAGCAGAAGCAGAAATCAAGAAAAAAATCCCAATTGATACAGCAAAGAGGAAAATAAAATACCTAGGACTAAACCTAACCAAAGAGGTAAAAGACCTGTATTCAGAAAACCACATAACACTGAAGAAAGAAATCAAGGAAGGATTTTCTTCTTAATGCTTATTGTCCCTTTTATTTGAAGAATGTCTATTCAAATTCTTTGCCCATTTTTATTTATTTGTTTGTTTGTTTATTTATTTATTTTAGAGAGAGAGGTGAAGGGATGGAGAAAGAGGAGAGAAACATCAACGTGCGAGAGAAACATTGGTTGGTTGCCTCTCACACTACCAGGAGTAAGGCTCCCTTTTTGTATAACCTCATCAGCACTTGTTTGTCTTGTTAATAAAGGCCATTCTGACCAGTGTGTGAAGTGGTCTCTCGTGGTGGTTTTAATTTGCATCTCTCTGGTGGCTAGTGATGTTGAACATTTATTCATGTGTCTATGGACACTCTGTATGACCTCCTTGGAGAAGTGTCTTTCAGGTTCTCTGCTCATTTTTTTAATTGGATTGTCTGTCTTCCTGGTGTGGAGTCATGTGAGTTCTTTACATATTTTGGAGATTAAACCTTTGTCCAATGTATCACTGGCAAATATGTTTTCCCATATGGCTGGCTCCCTTTCCATTTTGTTGATATTTTCTTTAGCCATGCAGAAGCCTTTTAACTTGATGTAGTCACATTTGTTTGTTCTTTCCTTTATATCCCTTGCCCTAGTGGACGTATCAGTAAAAATATTGCTGTGTGGGATATCTGAAATTTTCCTGCCTATATTCTCCTCTAGGACTTTTATGGTGTCATGACTTATACTTAAGTCCTTTATCCATCTTGATTTTATTTTGGTGTATGGTGTAAGTTGGTGATCAAGTTTCATTTTTTTTTAATGCAGTCATCCACATCTCCCAACACCATTTGTTGAAGAGGCTATTTTTAATCCATTTTATGCTTCTTCCCACTTTGTCGAATATTAATTGACCAAAGAGACATGAGTTTATTTCTGGGCTCTCTATTCTGTTCCATTGATTTGTGTCTGTTCTTATGCCAGTACCAGGCTGTTTCAATTACAGTGGCTTTGTAATACAGTTTGGTATCAGGTATTATGATCCCTCCTACTTTGCTCTTCTTTCTCAAAATTGCAGCAGCTATTTGTAAGGTAATTTAGGCAATGAAATAAGAGTCAACTACAAGAGGCAAGTTGAATTTGGAGGCTTTATTGGGGTCTGCGCACCCGGGCGAGGTTCACCAGCCCATGCAGAGAGGGCTCGGGAAGTTGTGCCCATTGGAGGAAAACAGGGAGTTTATAAAGCTAGGGAGTTTTTCTTGAGCAGTTCATCAGGAGTCTGTTTTAGCAGAAAAACGGGTAAAAATATCTGGGTGATGGTTTGGTCTTTCCTGTTGTTGGGGTCAGCTTGTCCTCCTGTCTCGTTTCAGTTCGTGGAGGCCATTTACCCCTGTAGCTATTTTTGCTGGCCATCTGTCAGCTGGAGGTCTTCATGTCTATCAGACCTAACACTATTCAGGGTCATTTATGGTTCCATATAAATTTTTGAACTGTTTGTTCTATATCTGTGAAATATGTTGTTGGTACTTTAATAGGTATTGCATTGAATCTGTAAGTTGCTTTGGGTAGTATGGACATTTTGATTATGTTAATTATTCCAATCCATGAACACAGTATATGTTTCCATTTGTGTCTTCCTTAATTTCTTTCTTCAGCATTGTGTAGTTTTCTGAGTATAGGTCTTTTACCTCCCTGGTTAGGTTTAGTCCTAGGTACTTAATTTTTCTTGGTGCTATAGCAAATGGGATTTTTTTTTCCTGATTTGTTTCTGATGTTTCATTGTTGGTGTACAATAATGACTTTGATTTCTGAATATTGACTTTGTATCCCACTGTTTTGCCAATTTCATTTATTAGGTCAAGCAGTTTTTTGGCCGAGTCTATAGGATTTTCTATGTACACTATCATGTCATCTGCAAACAGTGACAGTTTTGTTTCTTCCTTTTTGATTTGGATGCCTTTTATTTCTTTTTCTTGTCTGATGACTGTGGCTAAAATTTCCAATATACTATGTTGAATAGGAGAGATGAAAGTGGGTATCCTTGTCTTGTTCCTGATCTTAGTGGGAAAGCTCTAAGTTTTTGTCCATTGAGTATGATGTTGGCTGTAGGTCTCTCATATATGGCCTTTATTATGTTGAGGAATACTCCCTCTATTCCCATTTTGCTAAATGTTTTTATCATAAATGGATTCTGTACCTTATCAAATGATTTTTCTGTATCTATTGATATGATCATGTGATTTTTTTCATTGCTTTTGTTTATGTGATGTATTACATTTGCTGATTTGTGAATAATGTACCATCCTTGCATCCCTGGAATGAGTCCCACTTGGTCATGGTGTATGATCTTTTCAATGTATTGTTGGATGCGGTTTGGCAGTATTTTGTTGAGGAAATTAGCATCTCTGTTCATTAGCCATACTAGCCTGAAGTTTTCTTTCTTCGTGTCTTTATCTTGTTTTAGGATTAGGATGATGCTGGCTTTATAGAAAGAGTCTGAGAGTCTTCCATTATTTTGGATTTTTTGGAATAGTCTGTGGAGGATAGGGGTTAGCTCTTCCTTAAATGCTTTGTAGAATTCTCCTGTGAAACCATCTGGTACAGGGCTTTTGTGTGTCAGGAGTTTTTTGATTACTGCTTCAATTTCATGTGTTGTTATTGGTCTGTTCAGGCTTTCTGCTGCTTCTTCATTGAGTTTTGGAAGATTTTATTTTTCTAGAAATTTGTCCATTTCATCTAGGTTTTCAAATTTCTTGGCATACAGTTCTTCATAGTAAGTTTTTACAGTGCTTTGTATTTGTGTGGTATCAGTTGTAATCTCTCCTCTTTCATTTCTGACTCTGTTTATTTGGTCCTCTCTCTTTTTTTCTTGATGAGCCTGTTTAAAGGCTTGTTGATTTTGTTATCTTTTCAAGGAACCAGCTCCTAGAGTCATTGATCCTTAGAACTGAGCTTTTAGTCTTGATGTCATTTAATTCTCTGATCTTTATTAATTCCTTCCTTCTATTTGCTCTGGGCTGTCTTTGTCATTGTTCCTCGAGTTCTTGCAGGCGTAGCGGTAGGTTATTTGTTTCCAATGTTTGTATCCTTTTTAGGTAGGCCTACATCATTATCACCTTCCTTCTCAGTACTTCCTTCACTGTGTCCCATAATTTTTGGATTCCTGTGAGTTCATTTTCATTTGTTTGCAGAAACTTTTTGATTTCTTCCCTAATTTCATTCTTGACCCATTCGTTGTTTAGTAGTATGCTATTCAGTCTCCATGACTTTGAGTGTTTTGGGTTTTTTTCCTTGGAGTTGGTTTCTAGTTTCAGTCCCTTGTGGTCAGAGAAAATGGTTGGTATGATTTCAGTTGTCTTGGATTTGTTGAGGCTTTTGTGTCCTATCATGTGGTCTATCTTTGAAAATGTTTCATGTGCATTTGAGAAGAATGTGTATTTAGCTTCTTTGGGATGAAGGGCTCTATATATATCAGTTAAGTCCATTTCCTCTAGGGCATTGTTCAATGCCACAATATCTTTGTTGATATTTTGTTTGGAAGATCTGTTCACTTTTGACAGTGGGGTGTTAAAATCCCCTAGTATTATTGTGTTGCTGTCAATATCTTTCTTGAAGTCCTCTAAGATTTTCTTTATGTACTTGGGTGCACCTATGTTGGGTGCATACATATTTACAATGTTTATGTCTTCTTGGATTCTTCCCTTGAGTATTATGAAGTGACATTCTGATCTCTCTTTATGGCCCTTTTTTGAAGTCTATATTGTCTGATCTGAGTATTGCTACCCCAGTTTTTTTCCCTGTCTGTTTGCTTGAAAAATTTGTTTCCAGCCCTTCACTTTCAGTCTGTGTATGTCTTTTGTTCTGAGGTGGGTCTCTTGTAGGCAACATATGTGTGAATCATGGTTTCATATCCATTCAGCTATTCTTTGTTTTTTTCATTGGAACATTTAATCCATTTATGTTTAAGGTTATCATTGATAGGTACTTATTCATTGCCATTTTTGTATCTATGTTTCTCTCTCTCTCTCCCTCTCTCTCTCTCTCTCTCTTCCTTCCTTTCCTTAAAGCAGTCCTTTAGCATCTCTTGCAGAGCTGGTTTGGTGGAGGTATATTCTTTTAGACTTCTTTTGTCTTGGAAGCTCCTTATTTGGCCTTCTATCTTGATTGAGAATCTTGCTGGCTAAAGTAGCCTTGGTTGCAGGCCTCTGGTTCTCATTACTTGGAATATTTCTTGCCATTCTCTTCTAGCTTGGAGTGTTTCCATTGAGAGGTCAGCTGCTAACCTTTTGGGGGCTCCCTTGTGTGTTACTTCTTGTTTCCCCTTTGCTGCCTTTAATATTCTCCCTTTGTCTTGAAATTTTGCCATTTTAATTATGATGTGTCTTGAGGTGGGCCTCTTTGGGTTCCTCTTGATTGGGACTCTCTGTGTTTTCTGGATTTGTGTGACTTTTTCTCTCATCAAATTAGGGAAGTTTTCCATCATTACTTTTTTCAAGTAGGTTTTCTATCCCTTGTTCATCTTCTTTTCCTTCTGGTATCCCTATTATATGTATATTATTACATTTCATATTGTCTTGCATTTCTCTTAATCCCTCTTCATTCTTTCTGAGCCACTTTTCCTTTTCTTGCTCTTTCTAGGTGTTTTTTTCTACTTTGTTCTCCCGTTTACTCATCTGGTCTTCTGCTTCATTGATCCTGCTTTTGATTCCTTCTACTGTGCTCTTCAGTTTAGTTTCTGGTATTTACTGTGAGCTCATTGAGCTTCCTGATAACCATTGCTTTGAATTCAATATCTGATAGTTGAGTTGCCTCTGTTTCATTTAGCATTCTCTTGAGGCTTCCTCCCCTTTTTTTCATTTGGGGATTGTTTCTTTGTCTTTCAATTGTTTGTGAGACTCTTCTTGTTAGCCTTTGCTTCTTAAATTGATCCGTTCTGGCTCCCTGGATTTATGGTGTGAACTTCTGTGGTAGAATACCTTTGAGTTTCAGTGTTGCTGTCTCCTTGATCTCCCTAGCTCACTGGTCTTGGGCTGTCATTTAAGTCGGCTCTGTGTCTGTTTTTGGGTTTTGATTGTTGTTGGGTCTTTCTTTGGTGGGTCCTTCCCACCAGCTCATTAACTGAGGATCACTCTGTCCACCACCTCTTGTATTTTGTTGTGCTTGTGAGGGCAGGTTGTGGTGAAATTGTTTCCTCCATGTGTACAAGTTTTTGAAGATTCTCTCTTGCTCTTGTTCAGTCATTTCTTGTGGGTAAATTCTCCACTATTTAGTTGTATTTCCACCTAGGTCATGGATTGAGGTTAGTGTGGCTTCCACTCCCCCCTTCACCATTTTCTGTTTTTCTCTTTTGGTGGTTCCTTTGTTTTTGGGTTTCCTTTTCCAGTGGTTATCCTGGTGTTCACAGCTTCCACCTACTCATTTTTGTCATCAGTTGGAGGGGGGAGGCAAATCGTTTAAGACAGCAAGAGAGTGTTCTATGATATTTACAGTAGCAGCCGGTAGAGAAGAGATGGAGATCCTTTGGCTATGTATAGTGTTAACCATGATCTTCCACCCAACTAGCCACTTTTTAGAAAAGATGGAGAGAAGATAAGACTCTTTTTGGAGATGGAAGAGTTGTGAGTTGTATCTAGAAGGCAGTGAGGTTGTGGGAAGTCAGATTCTGAGGTAAGGTGAGAATAAAGGATAGTAAATAGGTATAGTGTATGAGAGAATAGAATTAACCACTACAGTAATGGAGTTTAGGAAACCGTGAAGTGGGCTAAGATCTGGGAGGAGTGTTGTGTAATATTTACAATTGTATGGAACAGCTATTATTTGCAATAATATTAGAGCAACAATCATATGACAGAATCTATGTGATCTGGATAACAAGAATAGGGAGTATAGAAGCTTGAGTAGTGTGCCAATGGAAAACAAGTGAAGTGAAGGACAATAATTTAGCAATACACTATGAAAGAGAGGACAGGGGAAACCTGTCAAATGATACAATATAACCACCCAAGCAAAGAAGACTAAACAGAAAGAAGAGGAATGCAAAGATACTATTAAAATAAAAGATGTAAGAATAATGAAAAAGAATACAAATATGCAATAACTTGTAGGTTCTCTGTAATAGCAAAGTGAAACTTGTCACACTGTCCCAGCTATTGGGATGCCCCCTTTTTGGGTCCAACTCTGGTCTTTTCACAGTTCCTGGTTTTTTTGTTTCAGTTGTGTGTATTTTTAAAAAAGAGAGAGAGGGAAGCAGAAGAGGGAAGGAAGAAGAGATAAAATTGGAAAGAAAGGCAAAAGGAATAAAACAAGAAAGAAGCAGAGAGATGAAGGAATTGAGAGATAAAAAATAATAAAAATGAAAATTAAAAAAAAGTGTCTACGTGGTTTTAAACTGACCACACCTGTTTTTCTGGTTTTGCTGGTGCAGCAGGCTGAGGGGCTTTTCTCTCTTCTTGATCAGCTCCCAGTCAGCCTCACGCACACTCTCCCCAGAGCTAGCCTGGTGCCTCTCCCTGGGGTCTTGGGTGTGGGATCCAGGCCTTCCTCAGACCACACTTTCTCCAGGGTTACCACTGTGGGCTGGGGCCTTCTGCAGAGCTCTCTGTCCCTCACTTGGCCAGGCCGCTTCCCGCCCAATTGATTTGGGCACACAGACTTTTTGGTGCTTTGGGGGTGCACAGGGCTTCCTGTGTTTCCTCAGAAGCACTGCCTAGCTGGGTTGGGGAGGAAGCCAGAGTGATTCCTGCAGGAGAGTTCCCCAAACAGTGTCTCTTTTTTAACTTTTTCTTTTCGAGAAATTCCTCCTACTCAAGCCTGCCACTCCATACAATGGCCTGGCTTCTTGCACAGCCCAAATCTCCAGCCAGACTGGGGACTTTTGGGGTCAGGGTCCATCACATCACCACTCTCAACTCTCCCCAACCAGTGTCCACAGATTCTGTGGGTGCTCACAGCCCCTGTGTATTTGCCATTTAGTCCTTATTCTCCTCTCTGTGACTTCAAGCAACCAGTTCTCTCCCGGTGCTTATCAAACCTTGTTTGGCCGGGGAGAGAGCAGCTGACCCAGCTCTCTCCCAAGGACCCTGTGGCAGACCCGGTGGGCCCTGGGCCTGGGGCTGCAGCCACTCTGGTTCCCTCACCAGTCCTTAGGACCTTATTGTCCTGAAGTACTCTCCTTACAGTCTGGTTTCTCAATGTCCGCTATGATTTTTCGTCTCCTATTTTCATATATGCTGGAGTACTGTTGGCTATTTGCTCTGTTTCTCCATAATTTTGCTAGGTTTTTCTCCCATGTATAGGGAGAAGTGGAATCTGCTCCCTGCTACATCGCCACCATCTTTCTCCTCCCTTGATTTCTAAATATAGACTTTGAACCCTGCTGTTTGCCAAGTTGCTTATTAGGTCTAGTAGTTTTTTGGTGAAGTCTATAGGATTTTCTATGTACACTATCATCATCTGTGAATAGTGACAGTTTTACTTCCTCCTTTCCCATTTGGATGCCTTTTATATCTTTTTCTTGTCTAATTGCTGTAGCTAGGACTTCCAATACTATATTGAAGTGGTGAAAGTGGACATCCTTATCTTGTTCCTGATCTTAGTGAAAAAGCTTTTAGTTTTTGCCCATTGAGTATGGTACTTGCTGTAAGTATCTTTTATATGGCTTTTATCGTGATTAGGAATTCTCCTACTCCCATTTTGCTGAGTGTTTTTATCATAAGTGGGTGCTGTACCTTATCACATGCTTTTCCTGCATTTGTTGGTATGATTGTGTGATTTTTGTCTTTCCTTTTATTTATGTTCTATATTACGCTTACTGATTTGTGAATGTTGTATCATCCTTTCATCCCCGGGATGAATCCCACTTGATCATGGTGTATTGTCATTTAATGTATTTCTGGATGCAGTTTTCCAATATTTTATTGAGGATTTCAGCATGTTTGTTTACCAGTGATATTGGCCTGTAATTTTCTTTCTTTGTAGCATCTTTATCTGGTTTTGGAATTAGAATGATGCTGGCTTTGTAAAAAGAGTTTGGGACTCTTCCCTCTTCTTGGATTTTTTGGAATAGTTTGTGAAGGATGGGGGTTAGCTCTTCCTTAAATGTTTTGTAAAATTCTCCTGTCATACCATCTGGTCCAGGGCTTTTGTGTGCTGGGAGTTTTTTGATTATTGCTTCAATTTCATGTGCTGTTATTAGCCTATTCAGGCTTTCTGCTTCTTCTTCATTCAGTTTTGGGAGACTAAATATGTCTAGAAATTTGTCCATTTCACATTGGTTTTCAAATATCTTGGCATACAGTTGTTTGTAGTAATTTCTTACAGTCCTTTGTATTTCCGTGGTATCAGTTGTAATCTCTTCTCTTTCATTTTTGATTATGCTTATTTAGGTCCTCTTTTTCTCTTGATGAGTCTGCTTAAAGGCTTGTTGATTTTGTTTATCTTTCAAAGAACAAGCTCCTGGAGTTTTTGATCCTTTGGTCTCTATGTTATTTAATTATGCTGTGATCTTGGTTATTTCCTTTCTTTTACTACCACTAGACATTGTTGTTGTTTGCCCAGTTCTTGTAGATATGGGGTTAGGTTGTATATTGGAAATGTTTCCATCTTTTTTTTTGGTAGGCCTGTATCACTATGAACTTCCCTCTCAGGACCACCTTTGCTGTGCCCCATAAGTTTTGGAGTATTGTGTGTTCATTTTCATTTGTTTCCAGATAATTTTTTATTTCTTCTTTGATCTCATTATTAACCCATTCATGGTTTAAGAGCATGCTATTCAATCTCCATGAATTTGTGTGTTCTTGAGTTTTTTCCTTGAGGTTGGTTTCTAGTTTTGGTCCCTTGTGGTCTGACAGAATGCTTGATATGATTTCAATTTTCTTGAATTTGTTGATGTTGGTTTTGTGTACTATTATGTGGTCTATATTTGAAAATATTCCATGTGCATTTGAAAAGAATGTGTATTTTGCTTCTTTTGGATGAAAGGTATTATATATATATATTTGTTAACTCCATTTGATTCAGGACATTGTTTGTTCCTGCAATATCCTTGTTGATATTTTGTTTGAAAGGTCAATCTGTTGGTGACAGTAGGGTGTTAAAATCCCCTAATATAAGTGTGTTGCTTTCTATATTTTTCTTGAAATCCTCCAAGATTTTCCTTATATATTTGGGTGCTCCTATTTTGGGTGCATATAATTTTACAATGTTTATGTCTTCTTTATGAATTCTTCCATTTAGTATTTAAAGTGTTCTTCAGTGTGTATTGTTATGGCTTTTGTTTTGAAGTCTATTTTATCTGATATAAGTATTGCTACCCTAGGTTTTGTTTCCTGTCCATTTGCTTGGAATATTTTTTCCCCACCCCTTCACTTTCAGTCTGTGTAGATATTTTGTTCTGAGGTGGGTCTCTTGCAGGCAGCGTATGTTTGGATCATGTTTTCTTATCCATTCAGCTACTCTATGTCTTTTGGTTGGAGATTAATCCATTAACATTTAAGGTTATTAGTGATAGATATTATTCATTTTTCTCCTTTTGTAGCGGTGTTCCTCTCTCTATCACTCTTTTTCTTCCTCTTGTTATAGCAGTACATTTAGCATATCTGGCAGTACTGATTTGGTGGAGGTGTATTCTTCCAGCCTTCTCCTGTCTGGGAAACCCCTAATATTGCCTTCTATTGTAACTGAGAGCCTTGCTGGGCAGAGTAGTCTTGGTTGCATGCCTTTGCTTTTCGTTACTTGGACTATTTTTTTTTTTTGCCATTCTCTCCTGGCCCAAAGTGTGTGTGTTGAGAAATCAACTGGTAGCCTTATCAGAGCTCCATTGTATGTTACTTCCGGTTTCTCCCTTGCTGCTTTTAAGATTCTCTGTTTGTCTTTAAAACTTGGCATTTTAATTATGATGTGTCTTGGAGTAGGCCTCTTTGGGTTCATCTTGATTGGGATCCTCTGTGTTTCTTGAGCTTGTGTGGTTTTTCTCCTCTTCTGGTTTGGAAAATTTTCTGTCATTATTTCTCTCAAATAGGCTTTCTATCCCTTAATATAGTTTGACATGAGGTAGCGTGATTCCTCCAACTTTGTTCTTTCTCAGGATTGCTGTTGCTATGTGGTGCCATTTGTAGTTCCATATAAATTTTTGAAATATGTGTTTTAGTTCTGTAAAATATGTCATTGGAATTTTGATAGGAATTCCATTGAATCTATAGATTGCTTCGGGTAGTATAGACATGTTAGTGATGTTAATTTTTCCTATTCATGAACACAGTATATACTTCCACTTATTTGTATATTCTATTTCTTTCTTTTGTGTCTTAAATTTTCTGAGTACAGGCCTTTTACATCCTTGGTTAGGTTTGTTCCTAGGTATTTTGTTCTTTTTGAAGCAATTGTGAAAGGGATTGTTTCTTAATTTCCTTTTCTGTTAGTTCATTATTGGCATATAAAAATGTAACTGATTTCTGGATATTAATTTTGTATCCTGCTACTTTGCTGAATTCATTTATCAATTCTAATAATTTCTCAGTGGAATCTTTGGGATTCCCTATGTACAGTATAATGTCATCTGCGAATATTGACAATTTTACATCTTCCTTTCCAACTTGGATGCCTTTTATTTCTTCTTGTCTGATTGTTGCAGCTAGACTTCCAGTACTATATTGAATATGACAGGTGAAAGTGGACATCCCTGTCTTGGTCATAATCTTAAGGAGAACACTTGTAGTGCTTTTGCCCTTTGAATATGATGATGGCTGTAGGCTTGTCATATATGCCCTTTATTATGTTTAGGAATGTTTCTTCTAATCCCACTTTTTTGAGAGTTTATTATAAATGGGTGCTGAATTTTATCAAATGCTTTTTCTGCATCTATTGATGTGATCATGTGTTTTTTATCCTTCATTATATTTGTGTGGTGAATCACATTTATTGATTTGTGAATGTTGCACCAATCTTTCATCCCTGGAATAAACCCCACTTGATCATGGTATACAATCTTTTTGATGCATTGTTGTATTCAGTTTGATAATATTTTGTTGAGGATTTTAGCATCTATGTACATCAGGAATACGGGCCTATAATTTTTTTCTTTGAGTCTCTTTTTGCTGGCTTCTAAAATGAGTTGGAGAGCCTTACCTCTTGAATTTATTTTTTTATAGAACAAAAATATTTTTTTTATTTAAAAAAATTTTTTTT